>JAECUM010027371.1:0-68453 GCA_016617855.1 Megalonaias nervosa | reverse complement strand
CTATATACTGTGCTGCTTATGAAAGTTGACCAAATTTGACATAAAGCACTCAGTCATAAAGGGCTGTACAGAAATGCTGATCTTTAATCAGATTGTGCTGCTGTTACTGAATAATGAAAAGCCTTTGAATGGTTCATCTTTAAAGATGCTTAACAGAATTGGATCAAATTTGAGGAACAGGATCCTGGCTTAAAGGTGTGGAATGATGCCTCATCGCAATCAATTATGACTGCTATTTCTAAAAATAAAAATAAAAACCTTTTCAAAAATTTATTTTGAAAACTAGCTCACCAGAATTTTGCTAATTTAACAGTAAGATTCCCACTTGAAGGTGTTCCAGATGTATACAAATGCATCAGATCCTCCATTAAATATGGCCACATTAAAAAAAATAGACAAACGTTTGAAATATATTAAAAAAATCTGCTCAAGAGAATTATACCAACTTTGACAGAAAGCATCATGGCATAATGGCCTTTCAGTGCTAGAATATTATTGTTTTAATAACATGCAATCAGCATCATAGTAAATTTATATTGAAAGCATTACATTTTCTTACCAACAGTTAATATATTTGATTATTAGGCAGGTGTTAGGTGAGTACTCTTAGGCCTACTTGGACCTCTTGATAGTAATATGGTATGTATTTTATGTTTTATTTAAAACTGTTTTTTTACATGCAGCTGGGTTGTAAACTGTTTAAAGTGTGATGTAATTGTAGACCTACATGTCCCTAAACCATAGATCTCCCACAGCTCAGGTTAGAGAAAAAAAAAATGTCCCCACATACACATGATAATAACAGAGAGAAATCCTAGATTTGCTTGAGAAAGTTTGAATTGGAGAATTATATTGGTAATTTTAAGGCTTCACTGGTAACAGAAATAGACTCGCAATTCTGGAGAAGAGTAAGTGTATGAAAACAAGAATTTCATACTTTCATTTGAAATAGTTGCCATGAGCAATATTGAAACATTAGGCATCCAAGCTGTTAAAGTTTGCTTTCTGATTACAAGAAAGCACTGCTAAAGTTCTGCTTTACAGAGTGTAACAACAACAGTAACAGTCATATCTTCAGCTAGATGCATGTAATTTAGAAAACAAATGTGATAATTCTACAGCAGCTATCAGCACTTTTTATAGCAGCAAGAAATATTTTCCATGCCTTTAGGTGGAATGATTTATTGACCTGTCTCATGGCAAATTACAGCAAGCAATATGTTTTGCCACCCCCATTATAGTATTAATGCATGCAGTATTAAGAGGGGGCTCATTTTTAATAGTTATTCACACATGGTAAATTCAAAGCCCTTGTAAAATGGAAGTGTAGTCCCTTTACAGTAAGCCCATGTAAACTAGCAATGCAGTTCCCTTATTCTCACATGGTAAGCCCATGTAAACTGGTAATGCAGTCCCCTTATTCTCACATGGTAAGCCCAACTAAAATAGTAATGCAGTCCCCTTATTCACACATGGTAAGCCCATGTAAAATGGTCATGCAGTCCCCTTATTCACACATGGTAAGCTCATGTAAAATAGAAATGCAGTCCCCTTATTCTCACATGGTAAGCCCATGTAAAATGGTAATGCAGTCCCTTTATTCACACATGGTAAACCCATGTCAAATGGTAATGCAGTCCCCTTATTCACACATGGTAAGCCCATGTAAAATGGTAATGCAGTTCCCTTATTTTCACATGGTAAGCCCATGTAAAATGGTAATGCAGTCCCCCTTATTCACACATGGTAAACCCATGGAAAATGGTAATGCAGTCCCCATATTCACACATGGTAAGCCCATGTAAAATGGTAATGCAGTCCCCTTATTCACACATGGTAAGCCCATGTAAAATGGTAATGCAGTCACCTTATTCACACATGGTAAGCCCCTGTAAAATGGTAATGCAGTCCCCTTATTCTCACATGGTAAGCCTATGCATGATGGTACAAAACAATCCCCTTTCGCTAAAGTTTTGAAATATTTTTTTAAGGATATTTTTTTTTCTGATGATGATAAACATGTAGTTTATCCCCTACTTTACAAAGCGTCTCACATAATCATGGAGGAAATAATGTACTTCATTATAAACACTTTAAACTGTTCTTCAGATTCCCCCCCTCCACTACACTTTAAGACTGAAGTATATTCTTGGGGCATGCCGTGTAAAGGAAGCATACACCTACCTTTATTAATTACATAATAATAATACAGGTCATTTTAGAATTTTATGATATGACAATCCAAAATTCTGAGTAAAGTCCTTGGTTCCATGTCACTGTTGGAAGTTTAGCTCTACACAGTGTAAGAGCTTTGTTAACATAGTTAATTTTAAAAACAACTGTAAAAATAACTGTAATAATATTATCTTCAGTTTTCATTGTAGAAAGAAATACAGAGCATATATTACATGCTTCTATAGTACGCCTAATGTATTGATGCCTCAAGGCAAATTACACTAGCAACTAAGTTTTTGCCTAGCCCATCATTACTGTGTGTATACTGGTAGATGTTGTTTCTTGGTAGGCTGGTTGGTTTTAACAGCTCTTTTAACACATTATTGGCTATATAATGCTAGGGAAATGGGAACTTAATGCCTTTCCCAAGGACACACTGAGGCAGATGACCCATGCTGACCTGGGTGGATAATGTACATGTGATAATTGGGTTAGGGGTCCAGTGCTCTGTCAGCTGTGTTACAGTGGCTCCCATATGTAAAGTGTACACACTCAGAAAGGGCTTTGGGTGGCCAAGTGGTCCAAGGCACTTGCCTTTACAGATCACTGACATCTCACATCTGAGTGGGTTAATGTCTCAGGCTCAGCCAATGTGGATATCTGAGAAAGCTTCCAATGGGTTGCTGGTTCTTCCTGGGGTTTTCCTGGGTTCTTCCTCTAACAGTTATACTGGCTGTCATATATGGTCTATCCTGCGCTGAAAAATGGCATTAAAACCATAACAACCAAATAACACACTCAAAAGGGGCTTAAGTAACTATACACACTCAAAAAGAAGGCTAAAGTTTTTGTACACACTCATTGGGAGCTAAAGTCATTGTACACACTCAAATGGGGCTAAAATCTTTGTACAAATTCAAAGGGGGCTCTAGTCATTGTACACACTCAAAAGAGGCTAAAGTCATTGTGCACACTCAAAAGAGGCTAAAGTCATTGTACACACTCAAAAGAGGCTAAATTCTTTGTACACACTCAGAGGAGGATAAAAGCCATTGTATACACTCAAAGGGGGCTAAAGTCATTGCACACATTCAAAGGGTGCTAAAGTAATTATACACACTCAAAAGGGCTAAAGTCATTGTACAAACTGAAAGGGGGCTAAAGTCATGTACACACTCAAAAAAGGCTAAAGTCATTATACACACTCAAATGGGGCTAAAGCAATTGTACAAAATGAAAGGGGGCTAAAGTCATTGTATACACTCAAAGGCAATAGTCATTGTATTCACTAAGGGGCTAACATTGTACACACTTAAAGGAGAGCTATTGTTTTTGTACATACTTGGAGGAGGGGGGCTATAGTCTTTTACACACTCAAAGGGGGCTCAAATCATTGTACATGCTCAAATGGGACTATACTCATTGTACATATTCAAAGGGCTATATTCTTTGTACATACTCAAAGGGACTATAGTCTGTGTATACATTCAAAGGGGCCTCCAGTCATTGTACACACTCAAAGTAGATCAAAGTCATTCTATACGCTCAGATGGGTTAATAATCTTTGTACACATGAGGGGCTATGGTCTTTGTACACATTCAAAGGGGGCTATAGTCTTTGCACACACTCGAAGGGGGCTATAAGAATAATAAGAATAAAAATTCTTTATTTCAGGCTACATAGTCTTTGCACACACTCAAAGGTGGCTATAGTCTTAGCACACACTGAAAGGGGGAATAATCTTTGTACACACTCAAAGGGGGAATAATCTTTGTACACAGAGGTGGCTAAAGTTTTTGTACACATTTAGAGGGGGCTATAGTTTTGTACAAACTCATAGGGGGCTATAATCTTTGTACACGCTTGAATGGGGTTCAAGTCATTGTACACATTCAAAGAGGGCTATAGTCTTTGCACACACTCAAAGGGGGCTCAAATCATTGCATACACTCAAATGGGGCTAAAGTCTTGTACACACTCAGAGGGGGCTTAAGTCACTGTACACACTTTGTCTTTCAGCTGATTGCAATGTTGTGAATGCAGATGGTCCAGTTTTGGATGGATCAATGAATCTTGGTACATATTATGGCTGTCATCTAAAGATGTGCATGTGAAGAAGTTACAAAGCCCCTGTGATTTTTGTTGAGCTATTTTTCTTTTTGATTTGGAGCTGGATGTAGTTTATAAAATATTCTTGTGAATGCAACTAGCCTCAGTATTCCATGAATTACCATGAACCCTTGTTGATGTGATGGCAATCAGAAGATGTGCATACCAATAAATCACTATGCTCTCATCATTTTTAGAGTTATTGCCCCTTTTGCTCTGCAGCTGAATGCAATACAAGACAGACTGTTGTAAATGGTGTTTGTCTTACAGGTTTAGCTCCCCTGGCCAAAGGTCATGTGATTTTATGATCAGGCCCTGTGTATTTCATCCATTGTATATCCAGGACACACGGTACTAATTGTATGGAAAAATGGGAACCAGCCTGGAAATGGGTGAACATAAAATAGAGTATATATGGGTTTGTCTGGCCAGGATTGGTTAATAATGTAAGTTATGTTTTAGGAAAAAGAATCTTTTGAGAGCTTATCCTAGTTGTAAGTGAAAAAAAGTAGAGACATTGTTTTATTGACGGAATTTCAGTCCGTTAACAGTCTTGAGTTTGGAACACTCATTACTAAACTTAGCACCTGACTCTTTGGTGCAGAATTGAAAGCACGTTTCAAACACATGCAGGTCTAGAAAATGCTGCAGTTCATATCCTTTCATCTGCACAGAAGCTGACATCCAGGTTTCATCTATACTGATAAATATAGGTTTGATCATGAGCACTCAGAAATTTGAAGTTATCGAATTTTTAATATCATGGTGCTTGCATAGGTTTACTATGGGAACTGAATTAGTACCGTGAGTCCTCCACACATACTAATGGGGCGTTCTTGCATCTGACAGGCTTATATAGTTAACACTCTACAGGCCACATTTCTGAATAGGTTTTGATGAGACTTGGTTTGTAAGCTTGCATGGTTAAGATCTCAACTGATTTTATGAACAACATACATATTAATAAGGTGATATAGCATACGATTGGTTGAGCTTGTGAACATAGTAGAGGTCATATTTCTGAACAGATTGATCAGACATGGTATATAAACTTACACTGTATCACCATGATGAGTTTGATTGTATGCAGCATCCATGCATATTAATGAGGTGATCTTGTATTTGATTGATATTGCTTTTTATCATGCGAGAGACCTTATTTCTGATTGGCTCAGACTTTGTACATGTAAGCGTACAGCATCAGATTAATTAGAGGGTGTTTGTAGCACTTGGGTAATGTTGGGTGGTTCAGCTACAGAAAATTTAGTATTGAAACCATGTATACATATGGCACAGAGTATGTGATTAGGCTGTGTGGGAATTTACTAATAATGCAGTGTAACCTATGGGCAAAACAGTTATAAGTAGGCTTTAACTAAACCAGATATTTGTTGTGTGCCTCTGGTCCATTGTGTGAAAATGGCCGCAAGCCCACAGGCCAGTAACCTGAAATACTACTGGTCCTGTCCATAACCTACTAGTCCTACATTTCATGACAAAATAAAAGACAAAATGTAGTCAGTGAATCAGTTGTAAATGGTTTTAAACATATTTTATTGCCATAATTACAGCACATGGGGTTGGGTACAAATTCTCACAATTTAGCGACAGCCTTCAGTGGTAAATGGAGTATACATTAACATAGCCCATATGAAGGTTGTCTGTGTTATGAAAAACAGAGAAGAGAAAAGAAAACAAAAACAGAAAATAATTCTTAAATATTTTGAAGCAAGTTTGATATGTTGATTAAATGAAGTTTGTCAGTTTCTAGTATTGCTCTGTGTCTGAAACATTTTCTTGTTTATATGCGATCACTTTCATTGTGCATTATTTTATAGTATTCCAAATACTGTGCCTGCATATAAATTAGTTTTGATGCATGTTTTGTGTTTTTAGCTTTGAGGAAAAGTAAAAGCTCTATGCTTTCCCCTCTCTCACACATCCAGTTCCCTAAGAACTGAATTATGCTACTCCTTTGGGTGGGGAACAGTAGCTTCTAAGTTTTGTCTTGAGGGTAGGGTCAGGGGAGGGGATTCGGAGCTCTTTACCGACTGCAAAAATTAACTCCCCTTGTGATGCCAATTAAGTATGTGCATTTTAAAGGTATGGCTATGAACAGTTTTCTAAAGTCTGCATGGGCAGGGAGAAGTTCGGGGGACAGTGAAGGTTGTATAAATTACATGTCCTTTAATGCAGAAAAAATGATACAATGTATATTGTTTGGGAAAGAAGATAAGTGACACCAGCATTTCTTTTTTCCTCTACAGTTTCAGTATGTGTGTAAATTTGTATTCACAAGCTGACATGTGTTAACTACACAAGTGAGCAATATTGGATGACATGGGCCTTGTGTTGATGGATTAATGTGAAACTTTGTACATATTATCATCATCATGTAAAGATGCACATTTTAACAAATATTTGTTCTTCTATGATTTTTGTCAGGGTTACTGCCCTTTTTGACTTGTTGCTAGGTGCATTATACAACTGTTTCTCATTATAATGTTCTTATTAGGGGTCATAACCACTGATTTTTGTCAGAGTTATTGCTTTTTTGACTTGTAGCTGGGTGCAATATACAGCTCATCCTCATTATAATGCAGTAGTTATGGGTCATAACCACTGACTGCATTGTGTACATAAGTGGGATAGTGAGAACATGCATTATCAAACCACAGCATAGTGAGAACTGTGTGGATAGCTTGCACTGGAGGTAAAGGAAGAGACCTCATATGTGTGAATATAAAGGTCAGAGGTCAAGATCACTGTTTGAAAAAAGAAAAATAAGTTATGCACAGTAACTTACATTCTCCACCATATACAGTTACCAAACTTTGTGGATGGCTTACATGTGGGGAAGGAATAAACATATCAAATTTGGGGCCCAAAAAGGTCAAGGTCATTGTGCCTGAATGAAAAAAAATTGTTTCCGCAAATTAACTTCTGTTTTCCACCATTTATACTTTCCAAACTTAGTAGATAGATTGCACTTGGGATGGATAAGAATTATTTTGATTCAGGGTCAAAAGGTCAGATTAAGGTCACTCTGAGTAAATGAAGAAAGATGGTTTTCTCATAATACAGTAACATTTCTTCTAGATCACAGACCTGGACCAAATTTTATTAATAGCTTGCATTTAGCATAAGGTAAAATCCTTTTGATTTCAGAGTCAGAGTTTGGGTCACTGACTGAAAGAAAAATGGGTTCTTCACAATAATATTAGTATTCCATCACATAACTGGACTAAACTCTATGGATAACTTGCATGTTGGGTAGCTAAAAGACTATTGATTTGGGGTCAAATGTTAAAGGTCAAGTCATTGTATCTGAAAGATGAAACATTTTGTTTTACACATTATTTCTACATGTCAGACCTGGACCAAGCATTATGAATAGCTTGCACTTAGTCTAATGAAGTAGCTTATGAACTCTGGGGTCAAGGTCACTGTGACTGACAGAAGAAAAATCATTTCTGCACAAAAATACGGATGCTGAGGATAATGTGTAAATAGGTTAAAAAAATATGTCAAATGATCAAATGTATAAGTCACTGGCAGAAAGAAGAAAAGAGGACAAAAGTTGTGGATGGCATGTACTTGGGGTAAAATACAGCAACCTATAAATTCTGTGGTCTAATGTTTCAGACACAATTGTTATGGTGAGTCTAATAAGGGAATAATGATCTCCCCACATTAACATTAGTTAAGAGAGTATACTGACTTTTACCAAAGTTCTAGTTCACTGAGATACATTGGTTAGAAATCTGCAGTCAACCAAGCCCCAAGTGTTCTTACAGAGAGGAGAATTAAACATGGGGCAGTCATATTATGTGCTGTTCATGGTAGTCTTGTTAGAAAATTGTATGTACACTTTATATTTGCATGATAACTCTTGTTAGCACATTATATGTACACTTCATATTTACCTGGTACATGTACTTTTGTATTAACTTCATATTTACATGGTACTCTTGCTAGCAAATTGTATGCACACTTCATATTTATTTGGTACTTTTGTAAACACATTGTATGCACACTTCATATTTACATGGTACTCTTGTTAACACATTGTTTGTACACTTCATATTTACATGGCACACTTGCTAGCACATTGTATGTACACTTCATATTTACATGGTACTCTTGTTAGCATATTGTATGTAAATTTCATATTTACATGGTACTCCTGCTAGTAAATTGTATGTGCACTTCATATTTTTGTGCAGGGTATTCTGTAAACACTCACTGATCTGGTAAAATGCATGAGTAAAGGTTCTTTTTTTGGGGGGTTAATATAAAGCATCATATCTGTTCAAGTAAGCGTGATACTAAACACTAAACAAAACCAAAGAACACATTATTATTTAGCATTGAAAGCATTTATGTATTTTATTGTTTTCCAGTAGACCGACATAAGGGTATGTGTAAGTGGTTTTAATTCTTTTTGTTGTTCTTGGTTGTAATGAAATGCCTAGCACATGCTGAGCTAAGTATCTTCACCAAAGACACCCTGAGGCAGCCAACCTGGGTGGGTGTAGAACCAGAATCCACTGGATTACAAAATCATGTGCTATTCCAGCTGATGTACCTCAGTTCCCCTTATAAGCAGTTATGGACCACTCCAGTGGCCTAAGTGGTTAAAGCATCCACCTCAGATGTGGGAGGTCAAGGGTTCGAACCCGGGGCTGAATCATACCAAAGACTTATAAAAATAGGAATAACAGCTGTCCCGCTAGGTGCTCAGCATTAAGACGTTAGTGTTAGGACAGGTCTTCCTGGTGTCAGGATAATGTGACTGGGTGGGACATGATGCTATATGTCTGTGACATGATGCCCCAATTCTAGATAGCACTATAAAGTGTCACACTGCAGACCTTGTAGCAATATGACTGAAAAATTGTTAAAGCTACAATAAAAATCCAAATCACACACACACACACACACACACACACACACACACACACACACAGAGGTAAGCAGTTAAAGTTTCAAAATAAAGTGCCTGCAAAAATGAAAATGTTCTCTTATTAAAATTCAGAGTGTATCCTTTTGGACAAAAACAAAATAGTGGCATTCAAGTTTGCACTAACACTGGCATACAAGTTTGCATTAACATTGGTATGCAAGTTTGTAATAACACTGGCATACAAGTTTGCATTGACACTGGCATACAAGTTTGCATTAACACGAGCATGCATGTTTGCACTAACACTGGCATGCAAGTTTGCATTAACACTGGCATGCAAGTTTGCATTAACACTGGCATGCAAGTTTGCACTTGCATTTAAATCTTTTTTTGCCTTAGTGCAAACTTTTTAAATTAAAGGACAAAATGTTTTTCATAGTAAAACATCAAATAGTAGAAAGACATCTAAAAGTTGTTGTCTTTAGTTGGACCACATGGAATTTTGAATCGCAGGTAAATGTAGTTAATATCATCTACTGTTAAAATCACAATGATTTGTTTTTCTTAACTTAAAACTTTCATGGAAAAAATAGAATGCCCTAACATGTTTTTCAAACTTGACAATCAGCCTTACTTAGCTGGCCTTACCTCATTACTTACAGTCAGTGGGACCTTTATTTCATCACCAAATACTGGTGGAACTGTATCGTATTAGGTACAGCCAGTGGGAGGATTATTTGCTTAGATCCAGTTGGTAGTTACAATATTATGTTGAGCCATATGTGCAAATTGTTCCAACAAGTTAAGCTAAAATATAGGTAATATATAGTAATTGGTAATATATAATATATACTAATTGGTATAAATAGGTAATATATAGTAATTGAGAAAATGTAGATAATCTTCTATAGTACCAGTAATTCGTAAAAATAGGTAATTTATAGTAATTGATAAAATATAGGTAAAATATATGGTAACTGGTAAAAATATAGGTAATATATAGGAATTGGTAGTTTCAATAACCAAGAAAGTATTGCTTTGATGTTCTTAAGCTCTGAAAAAATCTTACTCAAAATAAGTCTGTAAAATGTCCCAATTTTTGATACATTAGAAAATATGTTCATATACAAATGATTGGGCAAAGCTTAAACCCATTATCTACAACAAGAAATAAATAATGGAAAAGATCACTATTTAATCCAATGAAGGTTGCATAAAACCTTTGCAGAAAGGATACAATTCAATTTCAAGATGAAACTCTTGCACAGTGAAAGGTCATTGTGCCTAAGTGCTGTAAAGCAGTTGACAACTTTTCCCATCCCAGCTGATGTTCCCATTTGAATTCAGTTGCATTTGGGGAAGGAATTGATCATTGTCAGAGCACACAACTATGAAAATGTTGCTGTCTTTTCTATGGAGGAATTGGAAGCCTACAGGTAAACATTTCAAGTTTTCTTTGTTGATCCATCGCTATGGAAGCTTATACCTATTTGATTTATAACTGTATTTTATTTCTTCATTGTATAGTCACCAGAAAACATGGATGGAAAAAAAATTGCACATTAGCCCATGACAAGATTAAACGTTTACTTGGCAAATACAAAATTTATCATTTTACTTGCCCAAATTTTTATATGTCTCCCTTAAGGCAGAATGTATTATGAAGTTGTTGTCTGGCCAGCTGACCATCCGTCTGTTACCAGTTAGGTTTCAGCACAATAATTCAAGTTGTCTGCTATCTACAATTACTAAACTTGTTGTCAACGGCTTGTACTTGGGCTAAGGAAGAATCATGGGGCTCTTAGGCTCCATAGCTGAAAGGTCCAGGGTCCATATTCACAACACTTGTCACTCAAGATAATAAAGTTTGTCCCTCTTGTGAGTATGCACTCAGTTTATGATTTATGAGCACCTGACTCCTCAAATCTAGGCGAACTCAGTTAAGGGCAGTGTAATACTCAAATTATCAAGTGTGTAAAAGCAGCTGGCTACCAAGATCTCCAGTTACGAAAGTGCAAAAGGTGCTTGGTGCTAAGGAGACACTTGTGCAATTCCGTAAACAATTGTATCATCTTTATTGGCTCATCTGCATAGTGTGTATTGTGTACATTATGAAACATGGATGATAGTGAAGGCGAGAAAGGAAAGGAATAAAATTGGTTCTACAGTAGACAACAGCTTTACATTGTTATTTTTTAATATAATTAACAAAAAGAAGAACCAAATTGTTTAAAGAAATTTACAATTTTTAATCTATGTGGTTAGGGTTTTATTAATGAGTGAAAATTAACATTTATGAATTATGATAGTATAATAATTTAGTCATAATTCCTCTATTCAAATTCCAAGTGTTCATCTATAAATTTCAAAGACCTTTGCATATTATGAATCGTGATTATTATAACACTCCCCAAAAATTACTAAGTCCTTAATAATTTAAGTGTTTACAGGGTCTAATCTGAAGTAAGGAACATCCTTCAGTCCAAAAAACAATATGAAAATGTAGAACAAAGGGGTCATTTTGTATTAGACAAAACTTTCATTTAATTGTGACTTTAATTTCTGAGAAAGCATATGAAGGCTGATTTTGAGAAATATATAGAATTCAGATATACATGTATTACAATGTTTTTTTAAATTTGGAAACTTTAACAAATTGTTAAAGTTTCATTACATTGTAAAACAATATTCATAATTACTCAAACAATTATATTGCCTGTATATGTAATTTATTAATATTCATATTTCCAGAATATAGCAAATTGCAAAATACTACTTATAGAAATTCTGATGCAACTTCAATGCAACAAGTACAACAATCATCTCTACTTGTACAAAATTACTGCTCATTTGAGCAAGTTAAATTAAACTTTGTAGCTTTTTCCATTACCATTTTCAAACTTGATCCTTACATGATAATTTTGAGTTAGTGACTAGTGTATGTTAATTGATACTTTAATATTTTGTTTACTGATGGTTTAAGAGTTGTCATATATAGGTCAGTATTAATAGGTTTGGTTTGGTCTTGTTGGTTCATTTCCATTTTCAGCACATGATAGGCTATTCATGGTAACCAGATATTTAGTGGAGGAAGAACCTGATAAAACCTTGCAAAGAACCACCAACCCACAGGAAGCTACTGGCAAGTTTTATCACATATCCACTTAAGACAAGTTGAAATTTGAACTGTGTGGAAAGATGTGAGATGTCAGTGATCTATACAGACGTGCCTTAGATCACTAAGCCACATAGGGCCAAGTATTCATAGACCCTAGCATATATGTGTGTTACTATTTCATAGCTAGTACTTTCTGGGAGGAAACTACCTGACTGAATGATGGAAATTCCATTGTCCCTTTAGGGTGAACCTTAATCTTCCAGGAAACCTGATCAGCAGGTGAACCCCATACTTCTTTGGCATGTGTATAGGTGCTGATCATTATCTTTTGTGGTTATGTTGTAATTTTCAATATCATTTATGTAAGAACATTAGCTGTCTCTTTGTGGGTTGATGAGCAAATTATTAATAGTCTTGCATTGCTATATTATTCATGAGTGTAAGGATCATGCCCTGGTTGTATTTCATCACTGTTTAATTAAGTTATATTCAGAATGTCTTTTACACAGTTGTTCCATACATGTGATGTATATAGTGGCAATTTATTTTCCTCTTCTAACAAGTATAGTGTTTTTCAATTGAGTTGTTTCATTTCATTCAAATAACCATTTCTTAGCAGCTAAGGGTAGGTAATTTATTTTAATTTCCTCTCTTTTTGCAGTCTATGGACTCATCTGCCAATCATTTTATTCACCTTATATCATGAATTGTGACATTTTTATACATGGTATGCATGTTGCACACCACTTACTTCATGTATCATGCTTGGTTGTCGAACTCAGGTTCTTTCACCATTTTAATTTCAGATAGCTGACCTTTATTTGTCCTTATAATTACCAATTAAACCTACTGGTTTTTGCTAATTTTTAGTAATCCCTTGTTGTTTCAATCCCTGGTTGACTTAAATCATTGCATTTTTCTGTCCTATAACTTAGCATTGTTTCCTTTTTTGCATTTAATCTTAGGGAAATACCCATAAAAGATGTGTTATCGCTCAATATATTTATAGACTTAATCGGTGCTTTACCTTGAAGTTTTTTGCAGATCAATCTTCTTTCAGCATCTTAATTTCAGGAACAATGTCTAGGTAACAACATTGTTGGTAAGTGTGGCGACCAGAAATCTCACTGAGACACCCACCCCTGCTTGTTTATCCTCTACACACTGTAAGAAGAGCAACAACTGTCCATTTTGTAGACTTTGGTCTGATGAGATCTGGGATCTTGCAGAGTCAATGAAGCTATTAAGCTAGAAAAAAGTTATCTTTGTCCAAGTTTTTCTTTTTTTTCCATCTGAGTCCCTCTGATCTTACAGAAAGGTTACCAAAGTCTCTGCAGTGGACCCCCTCTCAAATGAAGGTTTTTAAAACTAGGTTAGAGAGCAAGTTGTGCCCTCCCACTTGGGGAGGAGCAGCACCCTCTCAATTCCACAAGAATAGAGCAAGTTGCATACCCCTCTCCCCACCCAGGGGGAAACACCACCTTCTACTGACCTGCTGTTCAATAATGGCTGATTGAGGGGGAGCAGCACCATTTCAGTCTCATTGACCCATTGAAGGTGATGAAATCTAGTCCTCTGAGAAAGGGAGTTCTCAGATCTGAGATTGTCACATCAGGGGATAGATTTTCATACAGATGTGAGTTACCTACAGAGTCTGCCCACTGACCAGGTACCAGGTACTGGGCACAGGTCTTTGGATTGTATATGGCATGGAGGCCACACACCCCCGCTCCAGATTCCCATTTCATTCCATGGGGGATTGGGACTAAACTTACAGACATTGGATCAGCATTCCCCCTGCCCTATTATTCCTCTGATTCTTCATGGGATGTGGTGCCTCTGCAAAGAAGCAATTGGCCCTTTTCCTTATGAAGCCATGGATTTCTGGACCTGGGCCACATAATAGTGTGGTTGTGCCTGCAGGCCATAGATCTACATCATCTTATGAGTTTGAGTCAAAAAGGAGGGAGAGGATAGACCTTCTTTCCAAAATGCTCTAGGTGGGCTGGAAATTGTCCAAAGCCACTGTTTTTAAGCAGTCTGTTAACTTCATGGGAGGAGATACCAAATCAGATTTCTCCTGCCAAGTCTCCTCCTAAGCAGAGAGACACTGGTCACATGGTCCCGTCTTTCAGGAGAGAGTGCAGGATGAAGATGTTCTTTTTATCCTTGTTGAATCCAATCAGTTTGACACAGACTGGGCCAATTTAGTACCTCCTTCCTTTGGGTCCCCTACCCTTTCACAGCCTTAAGGAAGTGCAAGAGGAGGAATCCTGGCCATTCAGTAAAGTGGTGAATGAGGTTTACTGCCTCTTGCCTAATGATTAGTGTCCAGAACCTTGGGTGATTCCAAATTTCTTTCCAGTTTGGAGAAACGTTCTTGGGCAAACTCTTGTCCAGATCTCTTGCTCCTTCCTCACCCAGCTATGATCAGGGAGCTTCTCGAAGGTTTAGCAAGAGTCAAGCTTATTGCTGGAAAACGTAGCAGGTAGTCTGTCCCTCCCTCAGTGTTATGACCCTTGGTAGCTGCTTCTAGCTACCAGGTTCATACTTCTTCCTGGTCCACTTAAACTCTGACTTTGGACTTTGAAGCAGCTGAAGAGGGCATTTATACTGTGACCATTGAAAACACTGGAATCATTAGAACAAAAGGCTAGGTCATTAGCGACCATACACTTGCTGCTCTCTTTTCAGCAGCCTCATTCAATTTGCTGATGGAGGAATCTGTCACCAATATCTTTCCTTTTTTTTGGAAGCATTTGCAAAACTTTTAGGTATGCATTGTCCGTTGTCCATGGCCTTGTCAGCAGAGCTTCTTCTTCTCTGCAGAGATGTGGCACTGAACACTTCCAAGGTCTTACTAGAGCACAGTAAGAACTTTCTGAGGGCTACCCTTCCGTAGGCTGAGACTTTCTTTGGAGGGCTTATCTCCATGACTGCTCAGGAGTTGAGAGACCATCAACATTGGTCCCTTGTATCCACTTCTGGCTTTTTGAAACTTGCCAGGATGTGGAAACATCCTAACCACTCTCAGGGCCCACCAGCTAAATTTTTTAAAGCCATGCAGCTCGTCAAAGCAATAACCCTATTTCAGCGCTCACCCTTGCCAGGCCCAGGGAAGAAAATTGCAAGGCCTTCCACTATTCCTAAGGATAAGGGTCAACTTCACTAGCCAAGGTTCCGATATAATAACCCTATCTACATCTTGGCAGATCAAACAGATATTTTAGTGCTTTTCCTACTGACATCTACTGGATTTCATGAGTTGCCTCCCTTAGTATGTAATGCCAACTAACCAATAGTGTGCAACAGTGGGTGAATTGGCCACAAATAGTGGAGGCAATTGACCTAACGAGGATACTTTGTAAGTTTAACATAGAAAGTATGACTACATACCAGAGGTAAGCCATTACAGGTGTATTTGAGTGAAGGGTATTTGTACAAACGCTGACCAGCAGTGGAATTACATATTTATCATTCCATTCAAGTTGTGTGCTCCCCTTTTCTCGATCATGTAGGAACAGTGTTCAAATTTGAACAAATTAATTTTGATCAGATGCAGTGGCTTGCTACATCTAATGAAATTCACAGACCATAAGCACAGAAATATCTGCTTGATACGCCAAGGTGTAGATAGGGTTATCATATCAGAACCTTGGCTAGTGAAGATGGATAAGGGTGGACTGCCCAAGGGACTTGATCCATCTCCTGCAGACCGTACCTCTTCCCTTAGTTCCTATTGGTGCCAGACTAAACCTCTTTTCGTAGGCATGATGATCAATTATAAGAGATAGTAACTGACATCAGTTCTGGGAACCCCCTCTTTAGTAAGGTACCCCATTTGCTGGCTAAATCTGGTCTGTTAAAGGAAGAGGTCCATTCCCTTTGGTGGGGTGTGGTAGAGAGAATGCTAAAAGACCAATATCCAGCCTAGTATTCCATGATTTTCCTGGTTCCCTAGAAAGGGTAAAGTCGTGTCTAATGCCCCCTTTTATGTTATCTACATTTCCTCCCAAAACAGATTTCTGGTGGGGAGCCATTCAAGATGAAAACCACAGCCTGATCAGGAATTCCATAAGACCTTATGATTTGGGTGGTCTCCATCTTTATTCATGATGTGTATCTTCACATCTCTCTTTCCTTCACACAGGAAGTAATGCAGATTTTGTTTGGAAGGGGAGGTCTTCTAATTCCAAGCTCTACTGTTCAGCCAAGTCTTCATTCAAAGCTTTTACCGGTGTCATGGGAGTGGTTGCAGCCTATTCAAAGCCATTTGGTATCCCAATCCTGCAATATTTTTATTAGTGGTTGATCCACAATGGCATTCTATGATTCCTCAGACTAGATCTGTCTCATTGTTGATCCATAGTGACCAGGCTTGCTCTCCTACCAAATTTAGAGAAATCAGAGCTCAGTTTGTCTCAAGTATTTGTCTACATGGAGATGAATTTCTCACAGAGGGTTAGTCTGTGTCCCTCCTGACAGAACAGACAAGATCTTGGCCCTGTTGGAGATGCTGAGAGTAAAGACCAAGTTGCCAGCTCATCTTTTTCTCTCTCTGCTGGGAACATATGGCAGACCTGGTTCTGTTAGGCAGACTTTACTTACTACTTTTAGCAGCATGGAAACTGCATAAAGACCCCTTAAATGCTGTGATTTAATAGGGTTAGGATTTCCATCACTATCTGAATCGGTGGGCAAATCAGGACTGGTTTCTGGCCAGAGTCCCTATTCACCCCCATCCCCAAACACCACTCTTACCTGTTTGCAGACATTTTCAGATTCAAGGTGGGGCGCTTTGCTAGAGCTGGAGGATCTGATTCTTCAGGGTTCATGGTCAGGTAGAATTTACCCTCCACATCATTAATTTGGAAATGAGGGCAGCGCTTTTAGGCCATCAGGGGTGCGTCCAGTGAATAAGAGGTCTCAGCGTGATTGTCTCCTCTGACATCATTGGTGGTACCATACCACAGGAGACAAGGAAGCGCACGTGCACCTTCTCTCTGCATGGTGGTTTGGAACCTTATTTGCTGGACAGCTTCATAAGGAATATTCCTTCAAGTATGCCACATTCACAAGAGGAGGAACATTTTTACGGACAGTCTGTCAAGGAAAGGGAAGATAATTCTCATGGTGTGGTCTCTCCACCAATCTATAGCAGACCGTCTGTTCCATATTAAGGGAACTCCTTTGGTGGATATGTTTGCCACCAAGTTGAACAACAAGCTTCTCTTTTGTTTCACCAGTCCTGACCAGAGTGTTTGAGCTGTGGATGCCATAAGCCTGAAATGGGATGATTAATTCAGTTATGCCTCATACCCTTGAGGGTGATCCCACAGGTCCTACACAATGTCAGGCATTCCATGTCTCAGCTTATTTTGATCGCCTCTTTGTGGTCACAGCAGTTGTGGTTCATTGATCTTCTTGATCTGCTGGTGGACCATCCCAGTACCTTACCTCAAAGGAGTGACCTCCTGCTGCATCACAATGGCTCTCTCCTGTACAGCAGCTGACAGAATCTTCACATTTGTGATTTGCTCATCTCAAATGATCTCTCCACAAAGAAGTTACCAAGTGCATCATTTAGTCCAGGAGCAGTTTGTCATGTAAGGTGTATGGTGTCAGATGGAAAATCTTTTGTAATTGGTATAGTACGAAATGTATCCATCGTAGCTGTCCCTATGTGAGCACAGTGGCTAATTTTTCTCTCGTCCTTTTTGAAGAGAAACAATTTCCAACACTCAAATTTTCAAATTGCCCTTCCATCAGGATGGAATCTCATGTGGCAGACCTGATGAGGATTTTTGAACTGCAGAAACCAGTGTCTTGCTCTCTAATTACTAAACAGAAACACTTTTGTGTCTTGTGTTTTGTCAATACCACCCCCCCACTCTGAACCTTTTGGTGAAGCTTTTTATGAGAACTTTACCCTCAAGATGGTTTTCTTGCTCACCTTGGTATCTGCAAGACAAAAGGAACGAGCTTCTTGCTGTATCCATAAGGCATAGCTATGTCAATCAGGTTCAGTGGGAATTATGAGTTAATTTCTCTCCTTTGCAACCAGGTTTTTACTCCAACAAACTGGCTTCCTTTGGTTGCTCCTCCTGATTGAGATCCCCAGTCTGAGCCATAAATGTACTGGGGATGAACATGACAGACTTCAGTGTCCAGTTGGAGCTCTACATTTTTGTTTTGGCAGCCTCTAAAGAGAGAAAGAGGGGTAGTA
Organism: Megalonaias nervosa; assembly: GCA_016617855.1. Classification (NCBI taxonomy): domain Eukaryota; kingdom Metazoa; phylum Mollusca; class Bivalvia; order Unionida; family Unionidae; genus Megalonaias; species Megalonaias nervosa. The sequence goes on along the minus strand of JAECUM010027371.1, from coordinate 49,918 downwards.
ACTGTCTTTTCCTTTCCATTAAAGGTTCAGCAGATATTTATCTTCCACCATATTTAGGTGGATTGTGTTAACAGCTATAAAGACAGCTTACCAGTCACTTACTGATAGGGCCCTGTCTTTCATGAAAATTAAAGACCATAAGGTTTGAGCCAATGCTGCCTCATGGGCCTGTCTAACTCATTCTTCTTTGGAGGGCGTGATGAAAGCCACATTTTGGTGATGTCACACTATTTTCTCCTTTTACCTTTACTCATTAGCCCACCAAAGGCATTTTCTCAATGGGCCCAATTGTTGCTCAAAATGTAGCCCATACTGATTCCATCCTGCAATATATATAGTCTCCTGCTCATCTGTGAGGGTGAATATTCCTTTGTTTTTTATTCAACAGTTTATTTACTGGCAGTCAATTTGACCATTATTTTCAGTTTAGACATGAGTCGCAATTGCCAAGAATATAGAATTAGAATAAAAATAATAATGTACTTATACGTCTTGAATGCGTGCCATACATGGGTGAGAGGCATGCATAGAGGCATATTCAGAACATACATACCCACCCCTTTCAACGTATTGTCAACTGTGCATCTGTACCGAAGCAACTCGGCAATATTCAGATCAGTTTGGATTCAGAAGAGTCGATTGCATTAGCAGCAAGCACCCTCTCCTGCCCAGACATCATGTGGGTATTATGTGCTTTGTGTTAATTTCCTCATGCTTTAAGTTCATTTTTTTCTATTTTGTGTTCACAGTATCTTTTATTCATCCCCCACTTTGCTGGGTGTCCTGTGTTTGGATTATTAATTATTATTTACAGTGATATTTAATTTAGCTATTTAAAAAAATTCTAAGTAATTGATACTTCACGGCTCCAGGCAAATGTCACGTGGTTGGACATAAGCTCAAGCTTGCAGTGGCTGATTTATAGGTTAGGTAAAATGTTTTTATAAAAACAGCAATTATTATGTTAAAAAAAGAAGTAATAAAACCGAAGTATTTATTATTATTAAAACAAAGACAAATATTTATTGTCAGTTTTTTTTGTTTACCTGAACCTGTTATATATTTGATGTTGACAGTTGTCATTGTCCTCCCCCGTCCCCGTCCCCCCTTCCCCGCCATTGTTGGCATTCTTTGGCTAGGGAGTTGTCATGACAAATTGCGAGTTACTCATGGCTACAATTTTTGAGGGTTGGATATGGTATTACTGAAATTGAAATATATTTTTGGGGGGTGGGTGGGGGTAAAATTAATTTTAATGATATAATACCTGTTGCTATGACCAGATTCCCTCCTCTCATCCAGAACTGATGTTCTACTAAGTTAGGCTGATCCCTTGACAAGGACCGTCATGCCTACATGAGATGTGTGGGATTGTCTCAGTGCTGAATCAGTATTCTGGAAGATTCTGGTTCATCCTAATGGGAGGAAAACATTTTTGTCGTTTGTTTGGGCATTTACCTCCTGGAAAAGTACTAGCTATGCAATAGCAACAGGTAAGTATTACATCATTAAAAATAATTCCCCTCCACCCCTACCCCCACCCTCATTTTACCAATTGGTGTTATGTTTCATTTGCCCAGTCCTCAGATCTTATTTATTGAGAGTATTTATTTCAAAATTTACTTGAGCACTTTATTCCCAATAGAATAAATTCAGTAACCAGTTTTAACCTAAAATGAAAGGTTTCTGCACTATAATTCTTAATTCCCATCCAAACTGCTTTTATTTTGTTATATTCAGCTTCAGGCTGAAATCTTTGTAAATAAATTAAATACATCAGTGGAAGATTTAAGAGATTCAAAAGATCCCTCAAGAATCTGCAAACTGTGAAAGTAAATCTTCTATTCCTTCCAGTTTAATACCTTTTATATTCTTATTGTTTTTTAACAAAAGTATTAACAAAAGCTCTGCACACATTTTAAAAAAGATATATAGATAGTGAGTTTTATTTGTAGCCTAGAAATACATTGAAAAATTCAGATATACAGCAATTCTGACACTTGCCATAAAAGATATTACAGAAACATGTTTTCACCCACTGTCTTATCATTGGTACAAAGTTGTAAAATAAATTAATAGATTTCCATGAAATGTAATCAAAAGTTTTTTCAAAATCAGTTAGTAATAAGATGCCATGCAGATATAATTCTTCAGTGATATGCTTTATATCAGAAATAATCCTTTCATTTTACCAATATATCTTCCTTGAACAAAACCAGTCTGGTCACCAGTTATTATATCATTGAATACTGACATTATTCTTTTGGCCCTATATGCAGATTTGTAGGCAACATATAATCTAGGGATCCAGTTTTGTAAATACTGTTTGGTACAGACCGCTCTGGTGGCCTAGTGGTTAGCGCGTCTGCCTTGGATGCAGGAGGGTGCAGGTTTGAACCCAGGCCAAGTCATACCAAAGACTTATAAAAATGGTACATGTACTAACACCTGTCTTGCTAGGTGTTCAGCACTGAGGTTAGTGTTAGGATTGGTTGGCCAGGGATCAGGATGTGACTGGGTGAGACATTATGCTACATGTCTGCGGCATGATGCCTGGTGTTAGATATCACTAATAACTGCCACACTGCAAACATCGTAGTACTATGACTGAAAAATTGTTAAAGCTATGTTAAAAATCAAAATCTCTCACACACACACATGCATGCATGCACACACGTGCATGCATGCACACATGCACGCACACACTGTTTGGTACAAATATGCAAGTTATAATTTATTGCAGTAAAACTGTTCAGAAAGATCCAGTGTCATAATACATTGTTAATTGCTCTGAGTACAAATTCCTCAATGTTAATATTGAAGATTTTTAAAAATGCTGTTGTGAATCATTAGAGTCAGCACTTTTATTTTTTGTAATATTTCACAAACAATTTAAAACCTCTTTCTGTTTAAATTTTCTCTATAATTTTAAAGACTGATCTTGGTTGAACTTAGGTCAAAAATAAAATGTGTTTCCTATTGCACTGGTTTTAAAATTAAGGTTGGCAGGTTAATTTGTTTTTAAACATTATATAAATATTGTGATTTCTTTGTGATTAATTTTTTTTTAACTATGGGGGAAAAGTGCTTGGTTTCAATGAGAAACACTCAGTTGGCCTACCGGAAACATTTTTTTGTGCCTTTGCAATGACTGATCTTGGTCTATATTAGGAGTGTTGTAATTTTGAAGATCTTTAAATCTCTGTTCTCTGTCTTATTTTCTCCTGTTGAAGCATTTCATTCAAGCCTTTAACTTCTCTAAGGATATCAGATTAATTTATTATAATCTCATTTTCATTCTAATTACTTTTGTAATTGTCTGTGTCACATAATTTCTACTTTCTAGGTGGCAAAATTATCTAGTTGATTTCTCCCCTTCCTCCACGTTTTCTTTGAGTGGATGACTCTAATCGATAGTTCACTAAAAATTGTATTTCATGAATGAGTTCTTGTTTCTCTTTCATTTTACATTTCTTTTTGTATAAAGTATATGAAATATTTTATCATGAATTTCCATCAAAACAGTATCTAAAAATAGTGTTGAGTGTTGAGTGTTGAGTTTGTTTTATCTGTGTTTGGTGTATATACAGTCTTTCCATCATAATGATGCATATTGTAATTTTATCCTTTTAGAGGAAATTTTAATTTATGCATTTTATTGAATTTCTGCAAGCCCTTACCTTTAATAAAATTCTTGGAGTATAGGTTTAATATGATCATAGAATGGTCAGATCTATAACTTGATTCAGGTGAAGTTTTTTTTCTACTTTGGACTTGAAAAACTTCAACATCAAAAAGAAATCTTTGGGTATGAGAAACTCGTACATCAAAATGAGATCTAAGGATTTTTTTCTTCTCCATGTATATCTATTTAAATATGGTTATAATTAGGACTGTAAGACCAAATGTATCTTTCATACTCAATAATAGCATTAGGATTATTTTTATTACTGTTAAATCTAATTCATGAACAAAATTGAAATTGCTACAAATAATTGTTGAATTGTATTCATATTCACTTAGAATGTCATTGATATTATTGTACAAATTTGGATAATCATTATTTGGTTCATAAATATTAATTAGAGAAACACTTGTCATTTATTCTTTTATCTTGTGCAATCTAATTACCATCAGGATTCCTTTCAAATATTTTAGGTCAAACCAAAAATGTTGTGTTTCTGGTTGGCCAACCATCTCCGTTTCTCATACTAGTACTTTTTCTCTCTTGAAAAAAAAAAAACAAAAAATCACATTAAATATAAATAATATTTTTAAAAAACAAAAAAATGACCTGCCTACCCTAATTTTAAAATGACATTGGTCAACCATCCCTGTTTCTTATTGCCAACCCTAGCACTTTTTTCTCCCATGGTAAAAAATAAAATTCACATTAAATATATTTAATGTTTTAAAAAAAAAAAAAACAGACACGTCCAACCTGATTTTATAACCACATTAGCCAACTGTCCCTGTTTCTTATTGTTGACCCTAGTACTTTTTCCCCCATGATAGAAAAGTCACAAAAAATCACATTAAATATATTTGAAAAAAATGACCTGCCTACCCTGATTTTAAAACTAGTGCAGTTGGAAAGACATGTTATTTTCTTGGCCTTATATGATATTCAAAATTATTTTCAAATAAAATGCAATCTCTTCATTGGATGTATAACAAAACTAAAAAATATCTGAAACCCAGTTGAACTTGGATGTGCTAGTATGATATTTTGTCGTTAGTGAATTGCATATCTGTGAGTTGTTGTTGTTGTTGTAGGGTTTAACGCCATTTTTCAGCACAAGATAGGCTATACATGGTGGCCAGTATTAATGGTGGAGGAAGAATCAGGGAAAGCCCCGGAAAGAACCACCGACCCATGAGAAACTACTGGCAAGCTTTCTCCCATACCCACATTGGCCGAACCTGACTCGAACCCACGCAGACAGGTGAGATGGCAATGATCCGTAATGGTGAGCGCTTTAGACCACTCGGCCACGCATATCTGTGAGGAATATATATACATATACATACAGTGTATCCCCCAGGGGTGTAAAATTGAGGGTAAAAAAAAAAAAAACCTTGATGTCAGAACTGGGGGTCCAATACAAAATGTGGGGGTCAAAAATGTACTGACAAATTTTCATCTGACCCATGCTTTTCAGCTTGAAATAGGATATTGCAACTTGCACAACATACTCTCTTTCTCTTTCTCTCTCTAAAACTAGAAATAAACCAACACGCACAATTAACACACAAATGCATTGTCCATTCAAAGGATAATTTTATTTGTTCATTTTCCTTTGAGTTTAAGGTCGTACTTTTAACAGTCTCCTTATAATCTTTTTATAGCAACATGATAGACCAACACATTACATACAAGCCAATACAAACAGCCAAATAGATCTTTTTAACCAAATGACTGTTAATTTACTGCCTGTCGTAAATGTGTACTATCATTGGTTTCATTGTACTTCATCCTAAAACACATTTATCCAAAAATCAAAGAGGCTAATGATTCATCTTCTCTTTAATAAGTTACACTTGAACTTTTAGATCTTTCTTTCATTGCAGCAAAGTTAAAAACCAACAAAATCTACAATGACCCCATGACATAGTAATCCAAATAATGGATTTGTCTCTGCAAGTTTACTGATTTCTTTGTTGTGAAAGAATGTCTAGGGTGATAATGTGTTCTACAGATATCTTGTGGCGAACAAGGGCAGATTTTTTAAAATTCTTAAACCTTGTCACAAAATGTTTATTCACTTTTTCAGTCACTGCAATCACGTGATCAGAAGTCACACCGGTAATCACAATGGATGTGCCGTATTCCACACAAGGGAATTATTTTCTCCAATTTTCATTAAAGTTAGATCCACAGTTACTCTTTCATGTTCTGCTTCTTTCACTTTCATGGCTAATGTTTCTTAGTGCATGCCATTTTAATCTGGAGATCACTTTCTAGTGCAACAAGCACTGAAGTTAAACATCTGGACATCTTGCTGAGCTCGCGTGAGAGCTCGCGAGATTAGGGGAAGCAACTCCATCATAACATTGCGTATGCTAGTCTGGTTCTGTTTCGTATGATCCATATAGTGGAGTGCAACGCAGTAAGCATAAATCAGGGAACCAGACTATGCCTATGCTTGAAGTATACACGATGCCATCCCTCATCCAAAGCACTGGATATTAAATAAAACCTGATTGCATTTTGCAAATCCTTTGCATCAAACAAACGCACTGCAACAAAACGTGTACGTCAGTTTTCTCGAGCGTGCATCCCTGACGCACAAATGTGCATAAAGGCAAACACTGTGTGTGTGTGTGTGTGTGTGTGTGTGTGTGTATATATATATACATATATATATCCTAATTTCCTTATCTCCAACAGTTTGCTAATAATATTTTAATGTTTGTGTTATCCATTTTGGATTTGAAAAAAGTGTAAATTTCTGACCAAGTACAATTAAACGTAGTTTGTGGTTTACCTTGCACAACAACTAACAATAACTGTAATTTTCTACACAAAATATCAAGCTGTCTTTTTTTCATATACTAGTATACCAGAAATGCATCAACTTAATATATTTATCAAAGGAAAATCTTCACCTCTCTCCCTCTAACACAGAGTAAAGGAATAAAATCTAAAAGAAGTATAAAAGAATAATCAGAAAACACAAGAAAAACATCCAGTATATTTTGTCCATATATAGACTATTGTTAATAGGGTTTTTAAAAAATAAACATATTATATCTTGGGTAAATGAAGGTGTACAAAAAAAATAAACAGGAATATCCCATTACTCTTCCCACCAAAAAATAAAAAACACCAACAACAAACACGCACATAATAGGATTTCATTTGTTTAAATATGGACACATATTTTCTGCTTCTAAAGGTGTGAAAAAATGTAGAAAGTGAGAAAAAAATAATAAATACTAAACCAGTCACTTTTCTAATCCATTATTGCAAATTGCAAAGTTTTAAAAATGCTTCTACGAGCAGATAAATGTCTGTGTAGGAGACAGAGAAGATAATGGTGGAATGGGGTATAACAAAAGTAATCAAACAGCAGTTTGATACAGAGATTTGACTTGTCCCCTAATAGAAGTAATATTAACAATAAATTATCTATTACTGATTGATAGAGATTTTACTCCTCCTTCTAATACCAGGACAGTGAAATTTCATCAGAAATGTTATATTTTATTATATAAACTGGAATGAAACAATTTACACTTTATATTTAAAAGAACTAGTCCTCTAAAACATTTTCATCTGTAGAAAGGTGAAGAACAATATAACGAGTCATAAACTTTGATTGTAATATAGGTCAAACTAAAGGTGTATTAAATATACATAAACATGATTGTAATTTAGGTCAAACTAAAGGTGTACTAAATATACATAAACATGATTGTAATATAGGTCAAACTAAAGGTGTACTAAATATACATAAACATGATTGTAATATAGGTCAAACTAAAGGTGTACTAAATATACATAAAAATGATTGTAATATATTTCAAACTAAAGGTGTACTAAATATACATAAAAATGATTGTAATATATTTCAAACTAAAGGTGTACTAAATATACATAAACATGATTGTAATATAGGTCAAACTAAAGGTGTACTAAATATTCAAAAACATGATTGTAATATAGGTCAAACTAAAGGTTGTACTAAATATACATAAACATGATTGTAATATGGGTCAAACTAAAGGTGTACTAAATATACATAAACATGATTGTAATATAGGTCAAACTAAAGGTGTACTAAATATACATAAACATGATTGTAATATAGGTCAAACTAAAGGTGTACTAAATATACATAAACATGATTGTAATATGGGTCAAACTAAAGGTTGTACTAAATATACATAAACATGATTGTAATATGGGTCAAACTAAAGGTGTACTAAATATACATAAACATGATTGTAATATAGGTCAAACTAAAGGTGTATTAAATATACATAAACATGATTGTAATATAGGTCAAACTAAAGGTATACTAAATATATATAAATATCATAGTAATAATATTGGTGAAACAGAAGGCATACTATGTCACATTTCATCATGGTTGTGTTTATCTAGGAGCTAGTCAGATCTAAACCTAACAAAAAAAAAAGGTGAAATATAAAGTGATAATAAATCTAATAAATGGACAAATTCATTAAATTAAAAACATATCAAGCTACAGTGAAGCAAGATGAACTTTTAAAAAGCAAATGAAATTTCCCAAAAAGCAGAAAACAAATATGCAAGGCAAAATTTTAAGCAAATATTAGAGAACAAAAATTGGGTTATTGAAGCATGCAAGCAGCCAGTGCATTTGGGAATCAATTGCTTCATCCGATATTTATTTTTGTTGTGGAGTGTTACATGTAGGCTCGTACAAATGTAACATAAGAAAAGAGTGAAGACAACAAGCTTTGTATATTTTAACAAAATAATTTATTTCCCTAGAAAACAATGTAAAATATGAAATAGGACTTACGGTTTGTGAATATAATCCAAATATTAATCCTAAAATTGAAAAATATAAGTCCTATCACTAAACAGTTCTAATTAAATCTCGATGAAATTCCAATATGGAGATGACATCAGATGAAGTCTTTGTACTTATGGCAACAGATCCTCAATTGAATCACAGTTGATAATGTTTCCTTATAGAATTCTAGAATAAATTTCCACTGAATTTCTTTGTTCCAGAACTTTTTATAAAAAAGTACACTTGTTTAGTTTTCTAGAGAATAAATTATTAAATTCCAAAAAATAGATGAACTTCAAAACAATTTGGCAACAACAATAGAAACACCGTGTACCCTCAAGGTGTAAAGATACAACTGAATAAATTTAATACTAATTGGCTGTTTTAAGCCTCTATTTTAGATCACATGGTAGCTCACATGACAGGTGACTTGACCGCTAATTTGAACACTGCAATAAAAAAAAATGCCATTTATCACGTTAGCAAGAATAGCCCTGTTTAAAAATCAAATTCTCACACTGGAAATAAAAAAAAAAGAAAGGCTGTTACAATTCAGCTAACATGTGGGTCGAAAATGGCCTTGGTAATAGCCAATTGTATTCACCCGATGTTTACAAGATCCATGAACCAAAGTGAGCTAAAAATAGTGTTTAAGTCATACTTTTACGTTCTAATCAGACTGATATTTTTTTCAAAAATATAAAATTCCGTGAAAATAATCATTACAATAAAATATAATGAAACAAAAAAATAAAATAAAAAGAATTTAAAACTAACACACAAGCAATTTAATTACATATTCATAACACTTCTCCCCATAAAGTAAAAGAAAGACTTATATAATAAAGCTTTCTTTTTACCATATGTAAATTATACATGAGGTAAAATAAAAATTACATAAGAAAACTCTTGTAAATTATGCAAAATGTACATGAAATAATATTTCTATACATGGGAAAGTGCATCTGCAATCAAATTGCCTTTTCCTTTGATGTGCCTGATATCAAGATTATATTCTTGCAAAAACAAACTCCACCTTAATAATCTTTGATTTTTATTTTTCATCTTGTCGATGAAAGTAAGGGGGTTGTGATCACTAAACACAACAACTGGAGAAGGAGCTGAGCTAATGTAAACTTCAAAACGCTGTATTGCCAATATTAAAGCCAAACATTCCTTCTCGATTGTTGAGTAATTCCTGTGTGCTTATTTAATTTCTTAGAAAAATAGCACACTGGGTGATCAACACCATTTCTATCTTCTTGAATCAATACTGCTCCACCCCAACATCACTTGCATCCACAGACAATTTAAAAGATTGATTGAAATTTGGAGCTGTAAGAACCGGTGCACTTTTGAGTACAGCTTTTAATCTATCAAAAGCCTCCAGACATTTTCCAGTCCAAAGAAACTTGTTTTTCTTAACAAGTTTGTCAGGGGTTCAGCAGTATTAGAAAAATTGGAACAAAACTTTAGGTAGTATCCAGCCATACCTAAAAATCACATCAGTTGCTTTTTACTGACAGGCACAGGAAATTCAGAGATAGCCTTGACCATAGCATCTATGGGTTTCACTTGACCATGTCCCACAATATATCCTAGAAAAGTCGCACAAGCACAGCAAAATTCACTTTTAGATAAATTGATTGTCAAATTAGCATCAGTGAGTCTTTCAAAGAATTTCCGAATTGTGGCTAGATGTTCTTTCCAGGTGTCATTGTAAATGATGACATCATCAATGTAAGCATCACAATTATCTAGACCAGAGGTAATCATATTCATCAAGTGTTGAAAAGTACTTGGGGAACCCTTCATCCTGAACGGCATTACTTTATATTGATAGAGTCCATCTGGAGTCACAAATGCCGAAATTTCCTTTGCTCTTTCCGTTAGTGGAATTTGCCAAAATCCTTTCAGAAGGTCAAATTTGGTGACATACTTGGCATTTCCAATTCTATCAATACAGTCATCAGTCCTTTGGTAATGGAAATGAATCTGTTTTTGTCACACTATTCACCTTCCTATAATCAGTGCACATATGGAAAGTTTTATCTGGTTTCGGAACAAGTGTACATGGTGAACTCTAATCACTTTTACTGGGTTCTATGAAATCGTTCTCCAGCAAATACTGAATTTCCTTTTTCAAGTATTCCTGTTTGAGAGGGTTCATCCTGTATGGGTGTTGTTTCACAGGTTTTGAATCTACAATTTCAACGTCAAGAAAAATTTTGTTTGTCCTCATAGGAATATCCGGAAACAAGTGCTCATATTCAAATAATAACTGCTTAAGTTCATTCCTTTCTTGTTGTTGTAAATGTAAAAGTTTCTGGTCCAGATTTTTCATAATTTCTGAATTCCAAAGATTTGTTGCTCCAAGATCAACAGTGTCCAATTGAATTTCTTCACTTAAATCCTCAGTTTGTGGGACAGGTACAACTAAATTAATTGCATGATTTACTTGGCTATCTCTCTCAATATACTCCTTTAACATGTTAATGTGGCAAAGTTGTTTTTGTTTTTGCCTCCCAGGAGTATTTATGATGTAATTTAAATCATTTACTTTCTTGTCAGCCGTGTATGGACCATAATACTGGGCCTGAAGGAGATTTTGTGGGATGGGCAAGAAAGCTAGAACTCTATCACCAGGCTGAAAACTTCTATCCCTTGAGTTTTTATCATATCTTGATTTCAGTTTTAACTGAGTAGAGTGCAGATTTGCTCTTGCAACCTCACAAGCCTTTGACAACTTGTACTTAAAATCAGAAACATAATCAAGAAGATTGAGTTCAGTATCTTCATTAGAAAGAAGTTTCTCTTTCAACAACTTCAATGGTCCACGCACAGTATGTCCGAAAACTTGTTCAGATGGACTGAGTCCTAAAGATTCTTGAACGGACTCCCTAACAGCAAACAAAAATGAATGCCTTCATCCCAATCTTTACTCGTATCAAAGCAATATGACCGATATCATATTCTTCAATGTTTGATGAAATCTTTCTAAAGCCCCTTGGCTCTCAGGGTGGTCAGCAGAAGATTTAAACTGTTGAATGCCTAATTCGTGCATAGCTTGCTGGAAAATTCCAGACATCAAATTAGACCCTTGATCCGACGGGGCAGATTTAGGAAGGCCAAATTGAGTAAAAAACTTTATCAAAGCTTTTACTATGGTTTTGGTTTTAATATTCCTCAAAGGAATTGCCTCTGGGAATCTTGTTGATGCACACACATAATGGTCAACAAATATTGGTTGCCTGACTTGGTCTTAGGTAAGGGACCAACACAGTCTACCATAATTCTGCTAAATGGTTCATCAAATACAGGAATAGGTTGCAGATGAGCCTTAGGTATCTTCTGATTGGGTTTTCCTACCATTTGACAAGTATGACAAGATCTACAAAATTTACAAACATCACTTTTGATTTTTGGCCAGTAAAAGTGAGTCAAGATCTTGTGATAAGTTTTATTTATCCCTAAATGATCAGCCAGAGGAGTTTCATGGGCCAAACTATTTCCTGTCTGTAAGACTTTGGAGGTACAATCTGATAGTTCACTGACCATTCATTAGCAGGTACCTCAGGAGGTCTCCATTTTCTCGTAAGAATTCCATTTTTAATGAAATAACAGACAGGTACTTCAGTGGCTTCAGTTTCACTAATGGCCCTCTGAAACAAACAGGAGATCTCAGGATCTTTTTCCTGTTTGATGACAAGGGATTGTCATTTGTCACCCTGATTAGATAAAAGAGAATGAGTATTTAAAAGAGGATCACTGTGATCAATACCTTTTGATTGATCCAAATTAGGAGTGAAAGTGACCTCATTAAAAGCCTGACCAATACATGTGTCAGCTAAAGGAATATTTTCCTTGTCAAAATCATTCTCAAGAGCTTTCTTTGCCATAGCTCTGGTAACTGCACAAGCTGGGTATAAATCAGGGTATTCTTTTTCAATAGGATGAACTTTCTGATCCAAAGAAGGCTTGTCAGTTACAAGTGGATTAACCACAACCTTATCTCCAACTAGGTCATTGCCTAGTAACAAATGAATGCCCTCAACAGGTAAAGTAGACACTATTCCGACTGTCACAGGTTCTGAAACTAAGTCTGATGACAAAGTTATAGAATGGAGAGGAACATTAACAAAGTCGCAGTCTATTCCCTGAATGAGAACACCCTCATTAGAACAGGACTTCTCAGAAAAAGGCAAAGTACCTGATAATAAAAGACTCTGAGAAGCTCCAGTATCCCTTAAAATTTTAATAGGGATAGGATTGGCCAAATCACCCAAGAGTGATATAGAACCCTTCGACATGAATGGTTCATAATTCTCCATAATAAAATCAGACTGGGGTTTATTAGACCCAACAAATGTATTGCTTTCAATACATGACTGACCTTGACCTCTTAGAAATAAGAGCATTTAGGATAGGTCTATCTTGATTCTGAAGCAATCAGAAATAACGTGTCCTTTTTTCTTGCAATAGGTACATGTAGGAATAGACAAGGATTTTGAATCAAGTTTATCAGAAGCTTGATTTTTAGAAGTTGTGCCAGACTGAGTTTTAGAAGGAGTCATATTTGGCTGAAATACCTTTCTACTAGTAGACTCACTGCAGCTGAGTGAAGGATTTGCCTACAACAGGAACATTATGAGTTAAGGAATAGTTATCAGCAGCACGAGCAGCATTTTCCAAGGTTTCGATTTCATGCTTTTCAAGATGCATTCCAATGTCACTGTGGACACAGTTCCTAAACTCGTCAACTAACACGAGTTGTCTGAGACTTTCGTAATCTTTATTGACCTTTCTAGAAGAGCACCACCTATCAAATTGTTGTGCTTTTTCCCATGCAAATTTGACATAGGTCTGGTCAGTTGGTTTTCTAGAATTCCTGAATTTTTGCCAATAGGCCTCGGGGACTAACTCATAACCCTTCAAAATACAGTCCTTAACCACATCATAGTCAGCACTCTGCTCTAGTGACAGTAAAATGTAAATATGAGCTCTACCAGTAAGTACACATTGCAATAATAGAGTCCAGTACTCCCTTGGCCACTTCAAATTCTCAGCAATTTTTTCAAAATAAGGAAAATACTAGCTTGATATTTCTTATAACATCAAAAATAGGGGAGTGTTTTCCTTTTGCCAGCTCTAATTCTTTTAACCGAATTTCTCTTTGCATTTGCATATCTAATTTTTCTTTCTCAAATTGCATGTCTTTCTTCCCTTCTTTCTTTAAATAGTAACTGCATTACTTCCATTTCTTTTTCCCTTTGTATCTTTTCTATCTGAAACTGAACCTGTCTTATCTCTAATTCCAATTTTTTTTAGCTGGACTTCCATTTTCAAAATTTCCAAACCTGGGTAAAATTTCAAAACAATTCTCTACCTTTGATGATATTGTGAACGAAAGCCTGTTGTTTTCACTAAAGATTTCAAGCAAAATATAAAATAGTACTTGGGATTTAAAAACTAGGGGAATTTAAATTTCAGAAAACAATTTTCTGAAATATTTTAGCCAAAATTCAAATATCCCAAGATGAGCACCCAATTTTCTTCCATTATGTGTAGGCTCATACAAATGTTACAAAAGAAAAGAGTGAAGACAACAAGCTTTGTATATTTTAACAAAATATTTATTTCCCTAGAAAACAATGTAAAATATGAAATAGAACTTGGTTTGTGAATATAATCCAAATATTAATCCTAAAATTGAAAAATATAAGTCCTATCACTAAACAGTTCTAATTGAATCCAGGTTTGAATCTTGATGAAATTCCAATATGGAGACGATGACATCAGATGAAGTCATTGTACTTATGGCAACAGATCCTCAATTGAATCACAGTTGATAATGTTTCCGTATAGAATTCCAGAATAAATTTCCACTGAATTTCTTTGTCCCAGAACTTTTTATAAAAAAGTACACTTGTTTAGTTTTCTAGAGAATAAATTATTAAATTCCAAAAAATAGATGAACTTCAAAACAATTTGGCAACAACAATAGAAACACCTTGTACCCTCAAGGTGTACAGATACGACTGAATAAATTTAATACCAATTGGCTGTTTTAAGCCTCAATTTTAGCTCACATGACAGGCAACTTGACTGCTAATTTGAACCGTGCAATAAAAAAAATGCCATTTATCACGTTAGCAAGAATAGCCCTGTTTAAGAATCAAATTCTCACACTGGAAATAAAAAAAAGGAAAGGCTGTTACAATTCAGCTAACACGTGGGGTGAAAATGAATCCCTCATCCAAGCATTTGTGAAGGATGAAGGACATTATTGGAGTAAAGCCGGAGGCTGAGCATGTATACATAGCATGTTACTCTGTCATTGGCGGAAACAGGTGCTCTTCAAAGAAAAGGAAACTTTTTTATCCGTCACATGATGTATCTTATATAAACAAGCTGCCCGCACGAGGTATCTCATAGTTTAAAGTGAAGTGTTTTGTTGTCTGTATAAGACATGGAGGGAAAACCCCAATGTAATAAAACCTTAACGTGCAACAAAGAATGGGTGGGTGTATACATGCTCAGCCTCTGGCTTTACTCCAATAATGCCCCTCATCCTGCACAAATGCTTGGATGAGGGGTTCATTATTTTTCATAAAGCCTTCAGCCTCACATGTACAGTGTATACATAGCATCTTTAAAGATTGACAACAGAACATCTGCTAAAAATGTCAACAGGTAAAAGGGAACAGATGTTAACCTGTAAACCATCATCAAACAAAAAATTAATGAAAAGTCTTTACTGATGTCCAGTCCACCATTTTTAATATATTGCGTAATGAACAGCCTTGTCTGAAAGCAGCTGATGCTGCAGCAGTTCTGTAAGAATGATCTTTGAATTTAGATGTATCAATTCCTGATTGTTCTAAAACCATTTTTAACCATCTTGCAATAGTACTAGATGTCACGGCTCTATAGGAACAATATGATACTGGAACTTGAGTAGATTTCTGAAGATTGTTAGTCCTGTCAAGATAATCTAACAAAGTATGCATAGCACAAAGCTTCTCATCCTTGTAATGTAGGAGTTCCTATTGAAAATTCTTACCTTGTCTTGAAGTTTTTGACAAATCTGAAAAAACTGAATATTATTTTATCTGCCATACAAGTCATGTTATGTAAATTCAAAGATTTTAGAGTTTGTGCTCTTGGAGCTGTAGATAAAGCAATAAGAGCAACCAGCTTCATTGTTAATAACCTTAAAGATACAGTTTCCAAAGGAAAAAGGGTACACAGGTATAGTAAGACTAGGTTTACATCCCAAGTGTCAACATATCTTGGTTTTTGTGGACTTTTGTTAAACAGTCCCTTCAGGTACCTAATAATCAACAAAGGGTTAAGGCACCACACATTACCAAACATTCTCAAAGTAGTAAGTAACATTGCCTTGTGAGTATTGACAACACTATATGACTTACCTTCACTTACCAAAGAATCTAAGTATGAAATAACTGTTACTTCAAAAACACAAAAGGAATTTATTTCCCTGATCTTACACCAAAAATTCCATTTTTACCATGCCAAATTATATTGTTTAGCTGTTCCCGGTCTCCATAAATTGTTAATGATGTCCATGGCAGTTGTTGGAAGTCCATGGTTATGGACCAACCTCCTGATACAGTCACTGCTATTAAAGATAGGGTCTTCCTTAGAGGATGAGTTTGACCATTGTGTGGAAGAGTCAGTATATTTTTATGCCTTGGAAGTCTAATTGGAAGAGAAATTAAACATGACAAGATTAAAGGAGAAACAGGATTGTGATGTCCAACGTGGAACAATTAAGAGTGCTTTACTAACATTATCAGCAATAATTTTATTCAATATTTTCCCTACAAGATGAAAATGGGGAAAAATGTATGGGATTATATCATGCCAGGAGAAAGATGGGCCATCAATTTCAAAAGCACCTGGTTCTGGAAGCCATGAGATGAACTTCTTTAACTGACAGTTTAATCTAGATGCAAAAAAGATCTATGTCTGGAACAAAAGTTTGTGCACACAATCTTTGAAAAATTTCTTTCTTTCTTTAGCATCCATTCAGTGGAGTCAGAAAAGTTCCTGGACAGATAATCTGCCTGTATATTATGTTTGCCAGCAATATGGACTGTGAATATTTCCCTTTCCAAATACCATTCTCAAATCTGTCTGGCTAGTTGATCCAACTGAATTGATGCCATTCCACCCATATTACTAATATACGAGATAGCACATATGTTGTCAGACTGAATATCAATATGGACATTTCTGTGATATGCATTTTTGAAAAAACTTGTAATGCATAAGAAATTGCTAACACTTTAGATAATTTATGGAAAAAATGGTCTTACACTTTTTCCATCTACCAGAGATTGATCTGTTTGAATCAAGTTCATAAGCTCCCCACCCAGAGAGTGATGCATCAGTTTGAATAGTAAAAGCAATCCTATCTCATCTGATAGATTTCCCATTCCTGTCTGCAACATTTAGATACCACCATTTAAGTTCCTGGATACTTTGTGGAGATAACTGTATTGTACTATCAAAATTTTTTGTGTTTACTAAGGCCTTTTTTATTTTATCATGTTCCAAATACCTATAGTGCATTGGGGCTTCCAGGATTGCATAAACGGCATTAATAAGCATATCAATAAATGATGCCAACTCTTGTACTCTAACATACTTTCTATCAATAAGCTTCTCGGCAAAGACATGGATGTTTTCCACTTTCTCCTCAGTAAGGAAAACCTTAAACTGTACATAGTCTAACACAAAGCCAGAAAAGGTAATACACTGAAATGGAATAAGCACTAATTTTTCAAGATTGATAGTGAAACCAGGAGGTTTTAATGTCTCAAACATAGTCCATGTGTTCTGCAAGCAAATGTGACTATCACCATCCAAAATTCAACGAGTCATCAACATAATAGGAACACCTAATGCGCTGCTGCCTAAACCATGCACAAATGGGTTTTAGGATCTTAGTGAAAACTCTTGGTGCAGAAGAAAGCCCAAAAAGTAAATATACAAACTGAAAAAGTTGACCGTTCCAAATAAACTTTAGAAACTTCTGATAATCCATATGTATTGGTTTACTAAAATAAGCATCCTTTAGATCAATAGAAGTAAAGAAATCATTTTCTGGATGAGATCTAAAACAATCTGAAATGTTTCCTGCTTAAAATGTTCATAATGAACAAATTTATTCAACTGTTTCAAGTTAATAACTGGCCAAAATTTTCCATTAGGTTTGGGAACTATAAAAAATGTTCTCTTCTCATCTGAAACTGTTTACATCACGAGTAAATTTATTCCATATAGCAATGCAGTTTTTAAGTTTTCCCACAGAACTTGCCTCTATAGATTTTTATTTTGTGGGCTTGTTTGGGGGACTAGTATAGGCAGGTCTCTTTTCTGATTGAAATCTGGACCTAGTATGGGTCCCCCACCTTTAGCACCCCGGCCTCTATTGAAACCTCTGAATCTGGGTAAATTTTTTTTTTTTTTTTTAACAACTTCCTTGGCCACATCATCCCCAAAAATCATGGACATTATGGGGAGTATGTATATTACAAAGATTGGAATATTTCCTTTTCAAACGTGGTTGAATCATATACCTCCTTCTGAGGGAGACAATATTGTACCTGACCTATAAGGGTAATAGCATCTGAAATTAGGGTCTTCAGTTTTTCATTAGTGGCAATCTGAGACTTTATTAATTCTGCTAATTGGACAACTGGCATAATGCCTGCAGCAACAATATTTTGTATATCCCTAAAGGCTTTGTCATAAGAGTGAACTCGTTTGCTAAGGTCATTCCCAATTTCTTGATTGACAAGTGGGGGACCAAACTTATCACAATTTTCTTGGATTTTGTACTTTTGTACAATTTCATGTGTTTGCACATAAAGAAATGCATGCATGCAGTATTAATCAGCTCTGCTAAGGATTTAGGTATTGGCTGTCCTGTTGGGGAGTTTTCAGTGTGGGTAACCGCCACATATCAGCAATGCTAGTAGAAATACAGTTTTAATCAGGCTGCAAAGCATCAAACAATGCCCCATTTATTTTTCCCCTCAATGAAATTTGCTTGAGTGGTCTACTTGCATCACCCTCTGCTGGGGAAACATCAACATCGCTATATGGCCCTTCATTTTCAACTTCTACATGTAATTCAGATAAAAAGGGCATCAGTTTCATTGTCATCTGCCATAACAGGCTGCATTTCATTTAGACCCAATTTTGTCTTCAAAAAAGCTCAATATCTTTTTCTGACAGGTTATTTATGTCTATGAGACCAGACGTCTTCGACTATCCGACATTTTTTGCTTGTTCGTCGCCATAACAGGCTTGCGTTTTGCCACTTTCTGAACTTTAGTCACAACAGACTTCAGTTTTTTCTCTTTAATTTGTCTTCAAAAAGCTCAATATCTGTTTCCAACAGGTTATTTATGAGACCGGACATCCTCGACTGTTTGACATTTTTTGCGTGTTTGGTTGCCATAACTGGCTTATGTTTTGCCACTTTCTGAACTATAGTCACAACAGACTTCAATTTTTTTTTTTTCTCTTTTTTTTCTTCTTCTGTTTTTGTGGCTTCATAACTCCTCTCTCATGTGAGGAACTTGCCTCAACTTCGCAAAAGGCTGCAATACCCTCAGGCCCAAAACCTGAAAATTCTGAGTTGGCTTCGAGGTCAGTAATTGAGAGGACTTCATCCTCTTCAATAGCCGTTATAAATAAACAAAAAGAAAATATGACAAATAACACCTATAGCTTGGACTACGTCCTAAGCTGGCTACAACACCACCTAACTACGCACCTATTATTGTACTTACCGCTCCGCTACAACATCAGAATACTTACCGCTCCGCTACAGCGCCAGAATAACTATGAGATACCTTGTGTGGGTGGCTTGTTTATATAGGATACATCATGTGACAGATAAAAAAGTTTCCTTCTTTTTGAAGAGCGCCTGTTTCCGCCAATGACAGAGTAACATGCTATGTATACATGTGAGGCTGAAGGGTTTACAAAAAATAATGACCTTGATAATAGTCAATCATATTCATCCGATGTTTACAAGATCTATGAACCAAAGTGAGCTAAAAATAGTGCTTAAGTCATACTTTTACATTCTAATCAGACTGATATTTTTTTAAAAAATATAAAATCCTGTGAAAATAATCATTACAATAAAATATAATGAAACATAAATAAAATAAAAAGAATTTAAAACTAACACACAAGCAATTTAATTACATATTCGTAACAGGAGTCATTAGAATTATATCTGTAAAAGATAAATTTTCATTGTGAATCTGTTATTTCCACGCATATAATGATGTTTAACACATAATGAAAGAATCTTTTTTTGTGTCCATGTCAATACAGCATAAATCATTCTAATGCACTTGTTGAGTAGTTGTTGAAATGAGAGAGCTAGCCTATCTTGTTACATGTTTCTGTTTCATGTTGTTCCCATTGTACTGCATAATTTATCAAATAGAATTGTGTACAATTTATTAAAACCACCTTTTTGTTTTTATTCAGCAAAAAGCTAGGCATGTGATCACTTTTCATTATTAGCATGTGATTACTACTGATGAAAGGGAAGAGACAGAACAGTCATAATAATAATAATAATAATAATAATAATAATATTAATAATAAAGACTTTATTTAAAGAAGGTAACTCAATTAGCTAAGAGCTAATTTACCTTGAGGCCCTCATACAACGGAATTTATTTATTTTAGCTGCATCTCTGAAGCCACTGGATATACTGGGTTTGGAAGAAGGAAATAGAGTGGGCATTTCTAATCTCACATGGAATACTATTCCAGAGCAAAGTTCCAGAGTATTAGAAACTTTTTTAAAATAATTCCTTATTTGGTTTGGGAATTTTATACTGTGTGGTAGACATGGATCGCAGGTGGGAAGTATTACCAGGTAGCCTATACTGGAATAGTGATTGTAAATATTCAGGAGATATCCTGTACATTAATTTGGCTTTTTTCAAACAGATTCGGTCTTTAATAGGTAATATTTTTCTGTATTGATATTAGCCCAAATGCTCTTTTTTGAAGATGTGCCAGCTTTGCTAAGTTTTTATCATTTGAATTACCCCATACTGTATTACAGTAGTATAAATAAGGTTGTATGTAACTGTTATAAAATAGTTTTCTGTGCCTTTCAGGAAGAAAATGTCTTATCCTACTGAGAAGCCATAAACTTGAATTAACTTTTTTTTACTGATATGTTTGATATGTTCAGTCCATGATAGGTTATTATCTACCAAAACACCAAGTAGTCTATCATGACAGACCATCTGCATATTTCTATCCTTCCATGTCAGACATAGTTCATCACTATCAAGTTTTGTCCTTTTCTGCCATGTTGAGATAAGTAATATTTTAGTTTTACCAGTATTTACCACCATGCCATTGCATGTGCACCAGTTGTCCAGTTTGTTTAGGGCATTCTGTAAAGAAATTTCGAGTTCATGCTTTGTGTTTTGGATGTCTGACAATGTTGTGTCATCTGCATAGAGATCTGTAGATGATATTGAGTCCCTTAGTACAAGTGATAGGTCATTAATAAATAAAATAAATAGTAATGGACCTAGAATTGAGCCTTGTGGTACTCCACATCTAATTGTTCCAGGTTCAGACAGAACATTATTTATATAAACATGTTGTGTTCTCTCACTTAAGTATACCATCTAACTGTGCTTTCATCACATTGGTAGATTTTCAGTTTCTTCAAAAGGATTTTTCTTCAAAAGGATTTCATGATTCACCATGTCAAAAGCTTTCCTGAAATCTACAAATACAGATCCTATTATTCTACCTTGGTCAAGTGCTTGAAGCCATTTATCAGTTAGGGAGATCAAGGCAGTCTTACATGAATGTTTCTGTCTAAAGCTTGATTGATTAGGGTGTAACAGCAAGTGTTTGGTTAAATATGACATGAATGAGTCATGGACATGTTTTTCAATCAATTTTGACAAGTTTGGTAGTATTGAGATTGGCGGGTAGTTATCAGCATCATCCTTAGAACCAGATTTGTGAATAGGAGTTACTTTTGCAGTTTCCATATTTTGGGGACAGATGAGGTTGCAGTACTTAAATTGATTATGAATGTTATGCTATCTACAATAGCAGAGGCAGAAGATTTAATGAGTCGTGGACCAATCTGATCAAGTCCTGTAGCTTTCTTGGTATCAAGTTCATTGAAACATTTTTTAACAAAGTGTTTTGATACTGGTGGGATAGAGAAACACACCTCCTTAGAGATTTTGCTGCTGCAGAACATTTTCAGTTCATTAAGGTTGTTTTGAATCACTGGTTCTTTTAACTTTGTGGTAATGTTGGTGAAAAAATCATTGAAAACATTTGCAATGTCAGTGTCATCAGTGACTATGGTGTCATTTACCAGAAGTGAGTGAATTTTATTTGTCTGATCTTTGTTATTTTCCTCCAGTGAGTTCATTAAAGACTTCCAAATGGAGTTTGTGTTGCTCTTTTTGTTTTCAAGCAATGATTGATAATAAGTTTTTGTTAGCTTTTTTAATCACACTTGTTATTTTATTTATCTATACTTTATATTGTGCATTGTTTCCCATAGCCTTGAATTGGAATCATGTTTTCATAGCATCTAGGATTTCAGTAGTAAGCCAATTAGGTTGGATTTCATTCTTTACTTGATGTTCTTTCAGTGTTGCATGCTTAGAGACTACATCCATAAATAAGTCAGTCCACACCCTTAGAGACTACATCCATAAATAAGTCAGTCCACACCCATAGAGACTACAACCATAAATAAGTCAGTCCACACCCTTAGAGACTACAACCATAAATAAGTCAGTCCACACCCTTAGAGACTACAACCATAAATAAGTCTGTCCACACCCTTAGAGACTACATCCATAAATAAGTCAGTCCACACCCTTAGAGACTACAACCATAAATAAGTCAGTCCACACCCTTAGAGACTACATCCATAAATAAGTCAGTCCACACCCTTAGAGACTACATCCATAAATAAGTCAGTCCACACCCTTAGAGACTACATCCATAAATAAGTCAGTCCACACCCTTAGAGACTACATCCATAAATATGTCAGTCCACACCCTTAGAGACTACATCCATAAATATGTCAGTCCACACCCTTAGAGACTACATCCATAAATATGTCAGTCCACACCCTTAGAGACTATATCCATAAATAAGTCAGTCCACTCCCTTAGAGACTACATCCATAAATATGTCAGTCCACACCCTTAGAGACTACATCCATAAATATGTTAGTCCACACCTTTAGAGACTACATCCATAAGTATGTCAGTCCACACCCTTAGAGACTACATCCATAAATAAGTCAGTCCACACCCTCAGAGCTTCATCTATGTCATCCAAATTTTGGATCATATTCCATGGAACTTTATATAGGTGATTGAGAAATTGTTCTTCATTAAAATTTTTGAACGATCTGTAAGTGATAGTTTTGTGTCTGTTTTTCTTATTTCCCTTGCATTTAACCTTTCTTGTCAAAAAGTAGGAGAGTGGTCACTAAGACCAACATTCGGTACATTAACACAAGCCACATTGTCTGGTAGGTTGGTATAAATATGTTCAATAAGAGTGCTTGATATTTCTGTTACCCTTGTGGGCTCATTTACCAGCTGGACTAGACCTAATGATTCAATAAATTCCATCCAGTTGTTCCTTATTTGAGTATTGAGAAGGTCCTTATTTATATCGCCGAGTATATATGTTTCTTTCTTCTGTGCAAGAACATTTTCAATTTGTTTCAAAAAGTTATCATTCCAAATTGCTTTCGAGGAAGGTGGCCTATATAAATGAAACCAACTAGGAATGACTTTGCATTATTTTGAGAAATTTCCACCCAGATGCTCTCAATTTCATGTGACTCCAAGTCAAGTCGCCTTTCTGCATTTACATCTTCCCTAATATATACAACAAGACCTCCCCCTGCTGTCTCTCTGTCCCTGCATAATGGTTCATTGTTTACCTTGACAGTGAAATAGATTATCATTGTGGTTAGCATTTAATTTGGTTTAGTGAGTCCTAAAACATGTATATTATTTTCCTTGGAAGACAACATTAACTTAATCTGGTCTATTTTTCCCACTATACCTTGTACATTTAAGTGACCTATGTTAAAACATTTTTGTATTTGGTTTCATATCAATTATATGTATGTCATCATGCAGTGGGCTACTCACCAAGATTGTCTCCATACTACTTTTATCATTCCTACATCCTATTTCCATATTTAAATGTTCATATATATTAGGATCTTCAAAGTCACATACAGGCCCTGAAAATCCATTAATGTTTGCATTTACAATTGTGTCCATTGAATAGTTAGAGTCAACAGTCTCACTAGGTACATTTAGATTTGTTATAAATGAAGCATTTCCACATGGACATTTTTATTCTGTAGCTGAACCGGAGTTAATGGATTTCAGTCTGTCTATAAGGACACATTTTGGAAACGTTATGGATTCCATGCATACTCCATAAAATATGGAAAATCACATCGAATGTGAAAATTAGTCCACGAGTGCTATAGAGCGTCCATATGGAATTTCAGTATAGTAAAGATTAAAACTCCATACATACTTTTGAATATTCCATATGGATTATGGCAATATTCATATGGAATATAGCAGTAATCCATATGGGATATGGCAATAGTCCATATGAAATATAGCAGTAGTCCATATGAAATACAGCAATAGTGCATACAGAATATTGCAGCAATTCATATATAATGCTTTACTGAATATGGAATACTACAATATTTTGTATTTTTTTTCCTCATCAGCCATTACTGATTAAAAATGATTAAAAGAAATAGAATCTAACAAAATCTGGAAAACCCATCAGCAGGAGTTGTTAATATGGGGAAGATTTTCACTCACGAGCAGTAGGTTACCATGAAAACAAAATAGCATTTGATTTGCAGTATGTTTTTGGTAAAAAAGAAAAAAAAAAGAACAAAGTTGTTCCCTTAAAAAAAAACTTGTCATTTAGCAGCAATAGAGAAATTAGATGATATCCAGAGAGAGGGTGATTGTAAGTATGATCAAGAGATGAGACTAAAAGTACCAGAAATGCTGGGAAAATGAACACAAACGGCTGAAGTATAATCCAGGAGAGGCTGTGATGTACGCTTTCTACACTGAGTATTTAAGTAATACAAAGTGCAAGTGTTTCTTTGTTCATGGATCTTGTTGCTTATTGCTGAAATATAGTTCTTATTGTTTTGAATTGATATCAATGAATTATAAATTTTGAATTAGAAACTGAACTGGCTTATGTATGATTTTAGCAGGATCAGTAAAATTATTATTTTGGTGATCCTGTGGGTTGATGAAAAAAGTCATAATTTTGAGTCCTGTATCTTGTTTTACATCTGCAAACTTTATAAAGAACTTGTCACACATATTCGAGATTAGTTTAATTTTTATTAATCATGCAGTTTCACTAGGGGCCTCTGCCACAAACTCCCCCAGCTTTGTTGGGGGTGGGTTGTAGTGGATTTTGGTTATCGTTATCTCGAGGGTGATCGCCGATGGTATAATTGCCCGGATCAAATAAATATCAACATGAAGTGTGAAACTTATAGGTGGAATAGATAGAGATCTGAGCAGATATATAAAACAGAATGACACGAGCCCCCATACATGTAAAGACAATACATTTAATAAAAATTCATAAACAATTGTGATAATACATTACATTAGGAAGATACACTTCTTTTTGAAACAAATCATTCAACGAATTTCAAACACAAATATACTGATACAAATAGCCAATCTGATTTAAGTGATAGAATTAGTTCATCATTGAATTGAGTGAAAGATTGAAGTCAATGCCTTGTACAGATTCATAACCTGATTGTTCTGGTTCAGTCCAAATTCACTTTGACTGTTCTTTAACTTCCCTGTGCCTGTACGTCTGGGTCCTTTCCACTTTTCCCTTCTCCAACTCTCTAGCGTCTCGCCGCTTTCAGCCCTTGAACTTTGTGTGGTTAGGTGGTTATGTAAGTACATGATGCGTAGATACTTCAACAGGTAGATTCGTGTATACGTCACGTGGATACGTCGGTGAATACGTCACGTGGATACGTCGGAGAATACGTCTCACCTTACAAAAGTAAACAAAGTAGCAGCCTAAATATTCTGTCAGGTATCCTACTGGGAATGGATCATTACTCCCCTTGTTAATGTCAGATATAGTTCTATAGGAATTCAAACAGATACCAACGGCTATCTGGTCTAATTAAACATGGCAGACCATAAACAAACCTAGTTTCCTAAGATTAATGTACTTCCTGATGGCTATTTCAACACTGGCTCACATTAACATCACCCCAAGACATCAGTTCCGGTCTTGTCTCAATTACACAAATGAATGAATGAAATTCCTTACATGGCTTAACTACGTTATTTCTAGCGAATACACACATTCAAGTCTCTAGCATATATGAAATCTCACTTCACGGTTTAACAACGTTAATTTCAGTCAATACGCACTCAAGTCTTTATCATATGTGAAATCATCTAAGTCGGAGAATTCCCACGGATTCTTGTAACTCATATCAACTAAAGTAAGGCATGAAATTCTAGGTACGTATTTACCTATAACAGTGGAGACTATACATTCAAACGATTCATCAACTTATATAAAGAATATCATTGTACGGATTCAACTCACAAAGTTGTATTCATATCAAGAAAATTGATCTACGAATCTAACCAAATAAATTCATGCAAATATAAGCAAATAAATCAAACAAATTGTCATATTGATATCAATGATTTACATGAGATTGACGCAAAATACCATGTGTTTTCAAGCTTTCCCACTAGAATTGTGTCCGTCAATTTTTTCAGACATCCGATCCCTTGGATGATTAATTACGAGTGAATTTCTTCTAAGTTTGACCCGAAATCTTCTACATTTGATTTCTCTTGCAGAAAAAAGTGTCGACTGACTATAACCTTTGCGCCAGCACATTAAAACTGAGTTTTCATGTGGAATCACGCCCCCTTATTCAGCGTAACCAATCCGAACTAAATATCTCTCCCGCCTTAACTAGGTGCTAAAAATGTAGTCCGCCTGACAACCTCAGATTACCAAATACTGATTCCTGGAAAACTTCAAAAAGGACAGCTTCGATACAGATCGGAAGTTAACTCCTATCCCTTTCAATTAAATAAACGAAGGCTTAATTAAGAATCACTGCTCTCATGACAGAGACATTACCAATCAGTTCATTATGGCGATTTAAACACACGCCAGTCCCCATAAATCTAATTAATCATTCACTTGCCCAACTTAATCTGTTCTTCAAAGATCGACAGGAATTTGCACCCTTACAGCCTCAAGGAGACAAAGCAGAAGGAATGAATACAGATTTAAAATTGTTTGAAACAGACACTTATCAGTGTTCACCATTCTTTCAGACACTTGTGCAATGCATCAGTACTTTCTGTCATAACATTGAAAAATTTGTTAAAATGAAACCTCTCAATGGAGTACCTTGATGTATGGATATGCTGCTAATTTTTTTTTTTAAATTAAGCATACTGCTTTCCTTGTAAAATTGTTGCACACAGAGCAAAAAAAGGGGACTTGTTGGTTGTTAGATCGAGGTGATAATAATGAATTGTCAAGGAAAGATTCCAAAACTTGAGGCTGATGCACAGAAAGGCAATCTCTTCAGTCTAAAGAATTTCTCACAGCAGCCTATTCAAAAATGTGTTAAAATCTTCAGATTTCTTCCCTTCCGACTTAGACATATTTTGCTTCATTTCCATACAGAAATCCATTGGGGGGTGGGAAATGTCAGATGGTTAGGTTCCTCCTCCCTCACCTGGTAAACTTATACACTGTTAGGTGAAAAAGCTAGAATGTTAGACATTTGAATTTCACAGAGCCACCTCTTTTCTAAACAAATTCTTTCGTAACAAAATCTTACATTCTCCCTTGCTTCTTGCATGATTCAGATACATGTACCATCCACAGAAATAAATTCCAGCAACATGTACTTATGTAACCAGGACAAACAAATTTGACTATTTTTCTGTTCCACAAAAGCATTTAATTTTTTAGTTCAGCATTCCGTGATCACATCACCAGTCTGAGAAACACATCTAAGTGTTATTCATGACCATCCTTTCAAGATATCCTAAGTTTTAGTTTAACCAAACATTTATAAGGGGCTGCGACATCATATCTGTCAAATGTTGAATACTTTACATCTTTTAAAATATGTTGCAATGAAATTACTCACTTTATTCCTTTGATCTTTGAAATAGGATCACCACAGTACCATTTTTGGCAAAAGATGAAACGAAATATAAAAATTGAATGCGTACCTACACGTTACGTGATCTCAACTTGCCTCAGGTAAAATTTACTGCATTAGGGTATTTGTAGAATTTGATATGCAAGGAGAAAAAGTCCCTTAGAAAAACTAAAATGTGATTAATAAACTTGAATGTAATTTGCTAATTTCATTATTCTATTTTTGATAACTGCCAACATTGCATCGAGAACTGCAGTTTGGCAGGTGTAGCAACTAAATAATAATGTTCTGCAAAACTAATGTCTGAATGATTATGTAGTGCAAAATTTACTCTTTAGATTCTCGGGGCAACACTGCACAGCAAGAGCAGGCTGAACTGTTGTCCCATAAACCAGCAAAATGCAATATAATATGTGTACTTCTCTTTTTTTTAAGAGCAAATCAGTCTCCAGACTGTAAACAAGGGAAATAGCCACCATTACTGTTTTTAGATACCGAATTAGGTCTCTGTTGCAGAAAGCCATATTTCATCATTTGTGATTTTATTATTTGATTTTTTTGAAAGCAAATTTGGTGTAGCATAATTATTTATAGAATACTGGCATAATGGGTTCTCTCTCATGCACTCATTCTCTCTTAAAGAAAACAATAATTATATGCATTTTAAGGTTTTATTCGGTAGGAAATGAACTGGCAAGTTGGCAGCAGATAAAAATAATAATAATAATAGTGAAAATAGTTCACACTGTTCAAAACAACATTTAAAATAATAACAATAAGGACAAGCATAACACACGTGATGAATAAAGAAGCAAAGATTCAAAAGAATGAAATTTTATATCTAGTGACTGATTTTTTTACCCTTTTTTGGTACAAAACACTCATTATTTAAACACTATATTGTATGGAAATGTATAATACAGGGAATAGAATCGTGCTTGGCCGAGATCATGGGTACCTCTGCTACTGACTTACTTTAGAGTGAAAAAATTATGAGAAAAATTTATCTTAGAGCAGCCAGATGTAGATAAATAATTTCAGTATTAATTAAAATACCTCCATCATGCACAATCAGATATCATAATTTTTGCATCCTTTGATGAGAGCAAATAAATAAAAATATTTGGCTATTTTTATACTGCTGTTTTGTTACATCATCACTTTCCCTGAAGCAGCTCTATGTAATTTTAGCAAAGTTAAGAGCAACAAAGTACATCATCATGAACTTATAAGAGACAGAATGACATATAAACAAAGGTGAGAAAGACATACCTTTAACATTTTGCAAACTTTAAGACCCGGAAATATTAGGTCACACATATAAGTCGTTGTGTCCACCAAACCGTGTACTATTTATTCTCCTGTATAATTACAACAAAGACACCGGGAAGAAAATAATAGCCCACAGATAAAAAAACATGCTAAAACATTTTTATTGCACATATATAGTCTGTAATAAAGGTTCGTATTTTGAAACAATGAGCCATAATTTCAATGTACTGAATTATATGCAGAATCCATCTGTTCACAACAGGATCATTTTTTGTGGCACTCAGATAGTTCTCTAAACATCACCATTGGGGCACATGACAATACTTTCCATCATTAAAACGTGTAGATATTGCCATTTGACTACAAGCACTTGCACATTGTTGGTGTCTGCGGAGTTCCAAAGTTGTTATATGCGGAACCAAATGTGACTACGATCAGAGGAGCACCAATTTTGTTCAGGTAGCAGAAGTTTTTTTCTGAATCAAAGGTAACATAGTTAAATTAGACCATTGATTGTAGTAATTTTGACATTATAATTGGTGTTTCTGAAGAAGGGACATTCTTTCACTGTAGATTTATGTAGACTTGGTTGAAACTGTGAAAATGGCAGTTTCATGGCCACTGTGTTTCTTGACCATTGTACCATATTAATGTTTTTGCATTATAAGAGCTGCATTTAACTTGGATTTAGTAATGGCTTTTGTACTTGTACTTAATGCACCAAACTTAGTCCAGGTGCAGCAAGTACTGTGCTGCTTTGACTATATGTTCTGGACTGTCATTTTTGTTAATGCTAATAACTAAGACACGAAGATACAGTATCTCTATATTATCTCATATTTGGAACCATTTGACATAAATACATATTTTCTCTCCACCCATTTATTTATTTTGCTTCTATTTACTTTTTTTATGAAGTTATGGGGTTTTCAACATCACATGTAATGTTTTATTTTAATTTATTTGGATATTTATAGATTATCTGCCATCTTAGTTGGGATTTGGTGTTCAAGTCATATGCATACCAAATGTAGTTTTTAACCAAAATATGGCTAAATAACATATAATATTGATTTTTCAAATATGTATACCTGACCATTGAATACTGGCAAATAGCACAGATCAGATCAAATAACAAAATTTTTTCAGAATTTTTAAGTTGGAAAAAGTTAATTTTGTGTTTGTTCCGCAGATAACGGTGTCCAATTATATATGTTCATTATATGTCAAGTTACTCTTTTATGTCAAGTTTCACATAAAGCTTCAGTTAAAGATGCTGCAAAATGAGATATTCTGTATCATTATGGTTGTTTGTGCCTATACCCTCTTGTAATTTGTGCAAAAAGAAGACACCAAGTTATATGCGCAATTTTTTTTATGTGTTGTTTTTCTCATCATGTTTAAGTCAAAATATGAATCTCTGAGGTCAGTTTTATAAATATTCATTAAATATAAGCTCAAAGGTATGCAACCAGTCCATAAAAAATGTTGTTTACATATATTCAATTTTTGGCATATATGTAACAACTTTGCGACCCATGATCTCGGGCAAGCATCATCACATTCATTTACCTTTCTTTAATCAATGAATATTATTATTATTATTATTATTATTATCATTATTAGATGTTTTTATATTTATCTTTCAAAAATTATAGTATAGCTCTGGTAATAATATTAAGTAAAATGAAATGGAACTACTAGAAATTTAAAGCTAGTGTTCATTGTGAATAAGGTTAATATGTTTATTTATTAGGATTCTGATGATGGCAGTTTTTAGTTGTGTGTTTGGCAGTTTTGAAACATTTGTGGAAATAAATTAAATTGACATGCATAGATTTTCTTTCAAATTTATATTACTATGTATTCATCCTTCCACCTACACTGACACATACAATCATACTTCAACATTTCTATTTGAATCAGATAGTTTATGTCAAGGAAAATTGTGACAATATTTTCCATGATATTATGACACAGGGGCTTGCTTTCCATACGGAAAATAGTACTCATGGATACAGTTGCAAATTTTTATTTATATGACATTTTCTCTTGTTGGGAAGTACTTATGGGATAGATATTGAATATATTGTGTGATTCCATGCATTTTTCAGTCCATATCTGTTGAATATGGATTTCTGAAGTATTCAATATGGAATCCATGAGAAATTTTTGTTTGGGGTTTGGGTGTGGGTGGGGTTATGGGTTGGCGGGCAGATCACTGAAGGACTTCTTCTGATATCTAGTTAGTCATAAATGAAAATGTTCCTGATCTGATCGACATCCAATATGGCTGCCACATAAACTTGTTATCAATACTACTCCTGAATGGATGGTCATATAAATACACATACAAGCACATGTTGATTAAGATCCCAGGTCATAACTGTCAGGTCACTTAGAACATAATTTTCCATGGCAATGTGACTTGCATTATGTTTGAAGGAAGGGTCTTGATTAGTGTCATTATCTTCAACTCTTTGATGGAGTGTATATGGGCCTTGGGGAGAAGAGGTGTTCTATATTTAGGCACTATGTGGCTTGTGTTTCCATGTGCAGGTGCTGATGTGGTCTTGCTTGGCTCTCACTGCTTTTATTTTCAGTACCTTGATTAATGGCATTGGGTTCTGCACTCTGGATCTGTCAGGGCTAGAGGAGAGGGAGGTGTTAAATATTTAGGGACTATGCAGTTTGTGTCTACTTGAGCAAGTGAGTTTCATAATGAATTATGGTCTTGCTTGGCAGGTACTTCAGGAATTGGAGGATATGGGTCAAACTAAGGATGTCAGTGGTGACCCAGTGCTGGTGTTAGATCTTTATGCTTTCACACAGGTCAAGATTCCATTATAAATCCAAGCCAAGTATCCACTGCTCTGAATTATATTGGTATTTGTTGATGGGAATTCAGTAAATGTAACTTTATTTTCATGTAAAGTAGTTAACTTGTACACATACCCATGTTACAGTATTTGTTGAGTTGGAATTTCATCATGATAAGTTCATTCACCTGCTTCAGTGATGAGTTGTTGCTGACATAGATAGTAATAATGTCTTAATTTTTTTATGAGTGAACAAACTAGGATCACATTTCAGTATCATGAATTTACTTCCTCATCCTGAATTTTCTCAGTGATCCATTGAAAGTTTCTGGAGTGGTGGCATTGTTAGATTTAAACTTTGGTTAGTATTTTTAAAACTAATACCCTTTCTCCTTCTAATACATTTTCGGATCGCATTTATGTTGGGAAAATAAGCCCTACTACCTCCCAAATCCTGCTATCCCAAAGATGAAAATTTGTCTTTCCTGTCTATAATATATAGACAAAGGGCAACAACACTTGCCCATTACCTACCCTTACCACTTACCTATAGCACCAGGTTTAAGCTTTCACTTGTAAACTGACAACATCATTCACTTTGCCTCCTGAAATCCATTGGAATCTTGTGCTACTTTTCATCCCATCCATTGAGGATGTTTGTCATTTTCATTTTTCTTAAGGATTATTCTACAGGCGGTATACATTATTTTTCTGAATTTTGACCATATTTATGTGAATTTTTTTACATATGCGGACTTCGTTTCTTTGTTCCCAAACCACATGGGTCTACAAGGCTACATTGTAACAGAATGTGTTGAAGTTCGTATTTGCGCACACTATTTATTTATCACCCATGGTATAGCGGGTGTCATTGGTATTTGTAATGCAGTTAACTATGCATTTCTTGGTTTTCTTTTCCTTTCTTTGCATACTTCAGATTAGCTATGATGACTATGTAAGCTAAATGCAAGAATGCAAAGCTAGTGAGACTCTCATGCCTCATGGCTTGCATGTACAAAGTGTTCATCATCACCTGTGTGCAGTATATGAGCCAGGTCAGAGAAAACATGGTCAACAGTTCTAAGGAAAACTGCAAGAAATGGAGTGATGTGGAAAATCAAAGGACTGAGAATACTGATGTTTTGAACTCTGACCTTATCCTCTGCCTTTCGTCAGCCCAGTGGGGGATGCCAATATATGTAAGAAATTGAGGAAACTGATTTCTCCTACACCATCTATACCATCTCTGGAATTAAAGGTGCATCATTTGGTACAACAAGCAATTACAGAGTTGATTAGTTCTGGCCAATTTTTTCCCTTCCTTCAATCTTTCTCTCTTTTCATCAAGAATTTCAATACCTTAGAGAGTTTCCACCCAATTCTAGGCAGCCCAGGTGGCATAAATTCCCCATGTCCAAGCATGGCCTTCTTATCTGCAAATCTGGGTGCATGGGGTTTACAAATGACTTGAATAAGCCATGCTCTCTAGCCATACCACAGGTTTTATGCCATCTTGGCTGCCGACCGTACTGTCCAGCCATCCAGCTCTTGATCCATACCATCTATCCACACCTCAGTTTTGATGCTGTATGGGCTGCTGGCCTTACCATCCAGCCATCTGGCTTATGATCCATACCTTTCAGTGACCATATGGATTCCATTACATATCGTTCTGTGCCTCATCAGGTTGAGTCATGGACTATTAACATTACCAGGGATCTTACTCATAGATCCATCTATCTGCCTAACATTACTATTACTCCAGCAGTACAGCCATCTACACTGCTGTCCATATACAAACACCTATACTGGTGTTTGTATTTCGACAAGCCCATTCGATGACTACATCCTGTACATATGTCTAGCCATTTACTCATTGCTTACTCTCTTGGACAGTACTGTGACAGTCTTAGAGACATCAGCCTTCAGGAATGTATTATATGGATACTGATGTTTGTCCTGACCTGATGGTTCATGGCCAGATCCCACCATAGAGCAGACTAAATATAGCTTAAGACTGCAGCAGAGGAATTTATGGGGTGTTGACAAATTCCGAAAGTCCGCCATCTCCCACCCCCATCTTCTACACTGGCATGCAGTGTCAAAGCTTCAGTTGTTTTTGACAAAGAGGAATTCAGCCCTTCCTTCCATCTGCCCACAAAGTCAGGAAAAATCAAGGAAATTGCCCAGCGTCTGTATGCCAGAATAGTGATGCAGGTAATTCCAAAGCCTCTGTTATCTTTTCTGAGAGTCATCTTCAAGTGTTCTTTGCAATCTCACTCGTATAAGACCCATTCCGATGCCTTCTTCACAGATCTCCAGGCATTAAGTAAAAACTATGCTGCAGTCAATCTTACCTTGCCTGCTTCTGTACGGTATATAGAAACATTCTGCACCACTTCAAAGCATATTTATGTCTTAATTGTTTTATTTGGAATCTCTAGTGATTTTTCAATCTTGCAGACAAGGCCAGCAATGGACATCCTACCCTGACCCTGTGAACCTCAGCTGTTCAGTGGCAAGATATAGGAAGTGCAAAGGCAGTCAGGCCAAGAACTGCCCCTTCATCTCACTATGCAACAAACATTGCCATATACGTCACCTCTGATGTACCCTCAGATGATGTGATGACAAGTGGATATGGGATCATTCACTGCACAACCCCAAAACAGCCATGATTCCATATGATACAGTAAGACCATCTGCTAATCAGTTCTGGAGGCTGTCATTTCAAAGGGATATTAAACAAAGTTTCTCTACCTCCATACCTGTGCTCTCTCGCTGTTGACTTGTGTCCTGACTGCCAACTGACAATGATCTGGTGAGCACCTGACTCATAGTTTCAAACAGCACTGGATCAGCCTCTTTTCACCAAGCAAGAGGGCAATCCACATGTCTCAGAGGGGCTTCGGACCTCCTGTTGCCAACCCTCTTCCCTTCGTCTTCTCCATTCCTGATGGAAGTACCATCTAACTTGGTAAAGGACACACTTTTGCAGCAAAAGATCCAGACACCCATAGAGAAGTGGGTAGTGGAGATTTATTTGGAATCCACAATTTCCCTAGTTTTACTTCGAGCCTTTTCTGGTCAGGATGGCCAATGGCATTCAAGATGGAGATGGCAGGATCAGTCTGCCTCTCCATCTGTCTGAACGAATTTGTCATCTGTCTTGGAAATTCCTGCAGTTTACATACCTAGGAAATTATCAGTTTCATGGTTTCTCTCAGCTTCAACATATGTCCATGGGCCTTTATGAAACCACTTCACTGCACCGTATCCCCATTCAGTACGACTTCATCTACTTCCATGGTTGCGTTTTGGATGAACATCCTCCAGAAATACATGATCAGTTCCATTCTAGTCAGAGAAAAGAATGATCTCATTTCTCTTTCACATCTTGTAGGTTTTCTGATCAATTGAGAAGTCAGTTCTTTTTCCACCCCATCTGTTTGTCCATCTGGGTATGGATTTACTCACCCACGTCAACCTGGTATGTCTTCCCCGTCTTCAAGTGGTCCGAATCATCATGCTTGCAGAAATCATTTCCAACATGAAATGATTCACACCGAGATTCTGTAACTCCTTGGATTGTTTCATGCAGCAGTGGATCTTGTCCCATTGGGTTCCCTCTACATGCACCCTTTACAGATAACCTTGCAATTTCAAGGGCATAACTCTTCTATGCCACTCGATTGCAGGATCACTGTAACGAGGAAGATAATATCATTTCTGGTTGGCTCACAGCAGGAATACGTCTCAAACAACCGTAACTGGGTGTGACCATTATTATGACTCTGGTCTTAAAATAAGAGTGAGAACCAATTAGTTTTGTAAAATTCAACAAATAATTTATTTCCCTAGAATATGAAGTGAAAATGTAATAAAGAGGAACTTACGGTATTGTGAATTAAATCCCAAATAATCCTAGAATTATACGCACAAGTCCTAATGATTAAAGTTCTGAATAAACTTTAATGGAAGTCCAAATTAAATTCAATGCTGGAAGTGTTGATGTGCCTGTGGTGACCCATGTAGTGGTGAAGTGCACACAATCTTTTGTTGGATCACTTCTCTATTTCCGAGAATATTATTTTTGATGAGCACTTTGTATTTCCAATAAATAAATAATTTGAATACATGTAAATAAAATTCCAGCCAAACGAACTACTGGACAAAACAATAATACAATTGATTCTGCTAAGATCTTAAAGCACGAATGAATAATTTCTAGAAAAACAAGATGATATAGTCTTCACCTTTAAGTCATGTCACTACACGTATTAGCATTTTCTAAATAAAAAAACCTATCACCTAATGGACAATAACCTTTGTTACGTATAGGCTCATTCAAAAGTAACTAAAGAAAAGAGTGAAACCAACAATCTTTGTAAGTTTTAACAAAAATAATTTATTTCCCTAGAAAACACGGTGAAAAGGTGAAAATAGAAAATAGGACTTACAGTTTGTGAAGACAATCCAAACATTTATCCTAGTACTGAAAAAATACAAGTCCTATCACTAAATAGTTTTAACTGAATCCAGGTTTGAATCTTGATGACGTACCAAGATGAAGGATGAGGATGTCAGGCGAAATATTTATACGAATGTCAAGAGTTCCACGTTGAACCACAACTTGTAATGTTCCAATTTAGAACAAATTTCCACTGAATGTCTTTGTCCTAAAACTTTTATACAAAGGAATCACTTGTATAGTTCTCCAGGGAATAAATTATTATATTCTAAAAAATAGATGAACTTCTGAACAAGCTGTCATCTATAATAATACATCTCGAGCTCCAAAGATGTAAAAATACAACTCTTTACGAAACCTAATAGAAATATATCCTTCTTGAAGATATATTATACGACTGACTATTTCATGGGGATCTGAGTATTTTTAAACTGAACTAAGACTTCATTTCATGCATGCACGATGGAACGCGTGGCTATTTCATCATCAAATAGCTCAGTAAACAATGCAATTACATGTAGGCCAGAAAATCACCTTGGCAATAACCAATCATTTCACATAGTGTTTACTAAATCGACAAATCATGGCATACTAAAAATAAGCTTATGCGAGTCATACTACGTTTTATATAAACATAATATCTCTTTCAAAAATATCAGATCCCATGAAAATAATCATTACAATGAAATGTAATGATACAAAAATAAAATAAAAAAGAATTTAAAATTATCACAAGTAATTAAATTACATATTCGTAACACCTTGAAGGTTTCTCATGTTTACAAAATAAAATCATACTTAGAATATAAAAGGTGGTAAACACAATGTCCTTGACTCAGGACAAGATAATAATCATAATAGTTAACCCATACTCATAGGAAACTATTTGCTATGTATTAGTTGTTTACAGAATTTTAAAAGAATCAATGATTCAGGTCCAGTAGAAAAAGAACTTAATTTTGGACAAGATCAAGTCCAACATAAAATTTTCCATAGCATATAATGAAATTTAAAAAAATTAAATTAGAAAAAAAAAACTAGCAAACAAACAATGCAATTAAATATACATAATACCATGTGTTCAGATGGAAACATCTGTGGTTGGGGAGACCATCTGTTACTGGACTTCAATACTGTCACCTGTCAGTGGTCCAAAGGACACAGGTTTGGATATCAATCTCTTCAAGATGAAAGCGATCATCAAAGCCTTTCATTTTGCAGTGATTGTCTTTAGAACAAGGTCTTGCTCATCATATCCCACAACATGGTAGCATCGATGTACTTCCTCAAACAGGGCAGTACCATATCACCCCAACTCTGTATTCTGGTCTGGGCATTCCACTGTTGGTGCACACAGTGCAACATTAACATCCAGATCAGACATATTCCCAGCAGACTTAAAGTCTAGGCCATTTTGTCTATGAAGGAGCTGACAGATTCTCTATACTGAATGTTCCTCCATCTGACCTTCATTCACTAGATATGCCAGCTATGGGGGCATCCAATGATCGATCTTTTTGCAACCAGGTGGAATCACAAACTGTCCACCTTTGTTTCCCCAGTACTAGATTCTGAGATCTTGGTCCATTGACACTCTTTCACTCTTGGGAGGGTCTGTGGGCCATTTCCCTCCCCTTGAGTGCTCCTAGTTCCAAAGATTATACAGAAATTGATGGGCCATGAGAAACATAATTTCCTGAAAAGCTTGCTTTTTACAGCATCAGTCACAATGAGGCTTCGCAAAAAGCATTTAGGTACTTAGCTGAACAGTATTCATGATTAATAAATTCTAGATGAATGAATAATCATATGATATTCACTGCTAGCTTTAGGAACTATTTATGATATAAACAAAAATATCTTGCTAAATCAATACCTCCAAAAAAGTGTGTCTTCACTCTAAAATAGCAATGTGTTTAGATTTATTGCTCTCAAAACATGTGTTAAGACTAGATATAGGAATGTATTGAGCTATATGATGTGTAGCATGGATATTATAAAAGGTTAATTATTGCAATGAAAATTCTTCAGCTGTTTTGGCATAAGTGAGACCTATATCATACCTCAGTACTAATTTAAAATATTCATACTCACATCTTCTAAGGAAAATATTTCATAAAAAGCCTACATTAACTTAATGTTTTTCACCTTTAATACTTCATTTAAATTTCTGTACCTGAAGTTTGCTTTGTCCTATTCAACTCAGTAAGTAAACTTTCAGTGAAAGTTTCTCTTGAAAACTTCCAGTCTTTCCATCAGCTTGGTGTCATCTTTATCATCCACTCTGGGCAACTTGTGGTAGGTTTTCCATTGCACTTTCCTTAGGGTAAAGCCAAGGTAGATCAATAAATCCTGATAGGTTATTATGACTGTCATAGCTAACATTGTCACCTTCATTCATATCATGCTGATTACTTTGATATATGTCCCTGTTATTGTTGATATCACTATTACTCCTGACCAAAACAGCATGTTGACCTGTACTTTTTAAATGGATATTGTTATTGCTACTAATGGTGCCATTATAGATATCTTGAAAATCTTATTTTATAAGAAAGGTTATAAGAAAGGTTGTCAAGATTACGAAAATCTCAGACAACTCATATTAGTTGAAGAGTTCAAGAATTGTCTCCATTTGTAATGTTTATTAGGTAGTTTTTTGAATAGTTTTTTTTATTTGAATATATGCTGTTGATAATGTATGCATTATATGTTGGACTTGACCTTGTCCAATATCAAGTTCATTTTCTACTTGACCTGCATTATTGATTATGGTTTTGTAGTAAATATGTTTATTTAATCCTGAATCTAGAACTTTGGAAATCCCTTATGAATTGCTGGTTCTACCTGTTGTTTACTACTCATTTTGTGTTGTAATTGTAGTAATAGGCTTCTAATTATAAAATTTTATTTTGTAAACATTAAGAAGTTTCTGGAAGGTCATTTTCCATTAGGTAATGGGTTGTTTTTATGTATACAATGCTAATTGTGACCTGAGGTAAAGTAGAGGACTATATATAATCTTGTTACTGGAAGGATCATTCATTCATGCTTTAAGATCTAGCAGAATCAGTTTGTATTATTGTTGTGTCCAGAAGTCATTTGGGCTGGAATTTATTTCTTCAAGTTATTCAAATGTTTTTTTCTCTGGAAATACAAAGTGCTCATAAAAAGTAATATTATTGGGCAGAGACATTCACTGGAATTTGTAGTGACTTCAGACCTGGAATTATATTACTGTGATTCAAAAAAGAGACTGGAGACTGTTGGTACAACACCACAATACAGGCCACCACAGACACATCAACACTTTCAATGTTGGACTTAATTTGGATTTCCACTATAGTTTATTCAGAACTTTAATTATTAGGACTTGTGTCTGTAATTCTAGGAATATTTGTGATTGAATTTGCAAGGTGTATGTTCTTCTTTTGTTTACTTTTTCACTTTGTATTCTATGGAAATAAATCATTTGTTGAATTTTACAAAGCATGTTGCTTCTCACTCTTTTCTATTACTTATTTTAAGACCATAGAGTTATAATAGAATGTTCTCATCTTTGCCCAAGAACTGTTACAAGGACAAATGCATCCTTGTTGAATAACAGTCAAAGTCTTTTTGTCTCAGTGGAGTTAATGTTGGTATAACATATTTGCTAGGAAATGTAACCATTAAGTCTTGGATATCACAAAGTCAGTACTTGGAAATAGGGTAATATTGCTACATTGGTTTTGGGGATAGCTATGTAGTGTTGCTACTTCATCAGGTTTTGGAGATCACAAAATCAGTGCCAGAAATAGGATAATGTTACTTTATGGGTTTGGAGGATAGCAGGATAGCTATAATTGTTACTATATCAGGTTTTGGAGATCACAGAATCAGTGCCTGGAAATAGAGTGAATCGATGTTACTACATGGGATAGCTATGTAGTATTGTTACTACATCAGTTTTTGGAGATCACAAATCTGAATGCCTGGAAATAAGGCAATGTTACTTCATGGGTTTGGGAGATAGGGGTTAGCTATTTTAATGTTACTGCATCAGGTTTTGGAGATCACAAATCAGTACCTGGAAATACGGTAATGTTGCTACATGGGTTTGGGGGATAGCTATGTAGTATTGTTACTATATCAGGTTTCGGAGATCACCAAATCAGTGCCTGAAAATAGGGTAATGTTACTATTTGGGTTTGGGGGATATTGGATAGCTATGTAGTGTTGTTACAGTATATAGGTTTGGAGATCACAAAATCAGTACCTGGAAATAGGGTAATGTAACACTACATATGTTTGGGAATTAACAATGTAGTATTGTTACTAGTAAAATTCCCTTAGAAAGGACATTAGCAAGCAATTCCTTTTTTATTCTGGAAGCCATTCATAGTTTTTCTGTTAATAATACAATTGCGTATTTTAATTGCATGACAGGCAGACCTTATTCCATCTCATTATCACGTGCAGACGCAATATGCACACACACTTCTAACAAACTAGGTTTTTTTTACTGGCAAAATTATCATACAGATATAAAAAATCTCTGCCTCTGGAACATTAAAATTTCCTACGATGGTGTGATCTACTTGTTTAGCACCCTTTTCATCTACAAACACACAGATTACACCAGCACCTTTTACATCTAACAGTCATCTTTGCCCAGTAACTGTTACATGAACAAGAGCATCCTTGTTAAATTTCAGTCGACCCAGTTTGTCTTTTGCTGCTAGCCAAGTTAATGTTGGCTTAACATAATTAACATGGAACATAACTGAGGTGGATACATCGGTGAAACAATCCTGGAGAGGTTTTACATCTGCTGCTACAGTTATTGATTGGGTATTTTCACATACATGTGCAATGATTTCATGCTGACCTCGAGTTGGTTGTGGTATATCAGGGTGATTCCAAATGGTAATTTCTACTTGGCCCTTAATAAAATTATATGACAGTTCATACGAGGGTTAATGGTAACAACGTTTTGTCACAGATATTCCTCAAGAAGTGGAACAGAATTGTTATCAGTGTTAACATCCGCTGCCAGTTGGTCCAACACCCCATCTGTGGTAAATTCTGCTACTTATCACTGCAGTCAGAATCCATTAGTATATAATAATGATAAAATTTAATCTTAAACACAAACACCAAAGAAAGTTAACAATCCATCTGAATAAATGTTGAGCATTTCAAACTGAATTTCATCTCCTGCAACTAATGGTACTGATAATGCAACTGTGTAAAAATGTGAAACATCACTGTTCAGGATGGTAATTCGTGATATTCCTGCTACAAGATCAGCATCATAATACCGCTTATCATTTATCAGCATTCCCATTTGACCTCGCATGCCTTTAGTTCCAGCTAGGATAATCAAGTATGATCCAGACTTGCACACCTTTAAGATGTGACTTTTAGGTCTGTGATAGCCATTTTAAGTAGAAATGAAAATAAATAGAGCATTTGATAAAATTCTCATTAGTTTGTTCCTCTCCTTTTTTGATTAATATTCCCGTAATTGCACTTCATGAAGTTAATATGCATGGTGGCATAGGCACCTTAGTAATCTGTTGATCCATGTATTGTTTAATTCCACCTTTATCTGTATCAACAGTCTTTGATAAACGCACTATTGTTAGTAAACTAAACCAGGTTCTTTACCACAAAGTTGCCATTGACCTTGGCAGTACTATCTTGAACGTCTGTGTCAGTTTGCCAGTTTGATCTTCAAAAACCACAAAATCACCTGATCAACACCAACAGGAACATGACTTGTAAACTCAGCTAAGTCTGCTTTGGTGGCAAATCTATATCAGCACCTTGTCATTGAGCTGAGTAACATCCATAAATGTTAGTAGATATTGTTATATAATATTACACATAATT
Organism: Megalonaias nervosa; assembly: GCA_016617855.1. Taxonomy (NCBI): domain Eukaryota; kingdom Metazoa; phylum Mollusca; class Bivalvia; order Unionida; family Unionidae; genus Megalonaias; species Megalonaias nervosa. Next base: position 7,635 of record JAECUM010027371.1, on the reverse strand, counting down.
TAACATGAAATCAATACATGTTTGCAGTGTTGGTGAACACTGTAGTGCACATAATGCTTCAATGACAAGATGGCCACATATGGGACCATCCAACCATGTTTGTACTGGGCCTGGCATAGTCGAATGAAACAACGGTTGTTAAGTCTACTTGGATGAGTAATTAACAAGGTCAACTGGTGGTGCAAGAACATATGAGTCAGAATGCAAACTGTGTTGAGCTGTTACCATGTATGCGACCCGGTTATGCCAGGGCCAGTTGATGAATCCAGATTGATGATACCGGCTTCACGTGTGCATGGCACCATCAATGCAAGTTCTTTTCGCATAAAAACACCATGAAAATGTTTGATTGATTTTGCCATCACAAGTAAATCAAGATTGGTCAGTGGATGCTTGAGAAGTTTTGGTTCCATCAACAGCATGGTCTACTGTGACCTGGTAATTGAAGACCTCTGCCCAAGTGTATTTGATGGCTCATGCCTGGTAATCGAAGGCCTCTTTATCTTTATATACAGCCAGCGGCAGCCTTTCTCAGAGCCATTCATGATGCAGTTCCAACAGTCCCTAATGCTGCAGCTTTTGCAATCGCTGGAGCCGCTGTTGCCAGCAATGCTGGAATTGCAACAAGGAATGGAAATATTCCACCGGTCTTTTGCATTTATACCACCTCTGACTTGGATCATTTTAATATCACTGTGGGGTTTTTTGTGTTTGGCTACATAAAGCTGAGCGAGGTGTGTTTGGGTCAACCACACGGGGACATTTCCAGTTGATTTTGCCTGAGAAAGTTTTAGTGTGAGCCCACAATTGTTTTTGATTGTGTGTTTTATATTTGCAAGTTGAGTTTTAGTAAGAACAACCCTCACTTCATGATTATTAATAAAATAAATAACAGGTTTAGTTATGAATTTGAGAAAATTTTACGAATTTTCTACATGTGCATTGATCACTCTCATTTGACCATCAGCATCCTCCAACAACAATGTCTTTTCAGATAGTATTAGAGAACAGCATTGATAGCCACCACCAGCATCACCTACAGTTGCCTGAAATTATGTGCCAACAACGGATCTCAAGTGGGTGTGATTCCCCAGAAGTTACAGGTGCAGAAAAGTCACAACGATTCTGATTTCATGGATGAGATGGTAATCATCAAGGTCACGCTCTGGGCTGTATTTACAACCACCTGTTGCATTGCAGGATATATTTCCCACAAGACATGAAGTGTCTCTCCATGCACTGTCACAATCATTTCAGAACTCATCACCGGTGTTCTATACATCATGAATATCTTCAACAAGTTCATGCATCAGCGAGCAATATGCATCTCTGTCCATAAGATCATTAGTAGGCAGTTACTGACAAATCAATATGGCTTCATGAATGACTTCGGGTGTGTTGTTGCCATCATGAACTGGTCCCACATGTTTTTCCAGTTGATCAGCAAGGTCATTAGGGTCACACAGTCCACCAAAGCTGCTTCCTTCCTTTTCTTGTTCATCCATCCACCTCTGCAATTCTTCTTATTTTTTAATATATCTTTGCATTTTCTCCACAACATTTGTAGGTAACTCTTCAAGGAGTGTTATTATATGTCCACATTTGTGTTGTTGCTTTGGTGCAGGTTTGGTTAGACTACTTCCCTTTTAGGGTGGAGGTACAGGTGTAGCATATTGTTGTCTTCATTCTACTAGGCACTGTATGTTTCAGCTATCCACTCTAGTTGTTCTTCCATTGTGCCAAATTCAGGATTAGGTGGTTGTTGTGCTAGCCAGCTCATAAATTCACATTCTTTTCTTCTTCTTGTGTTGCACTGATTGGCCAAGCTATTCATGATGATGACAGTGTGGTAATTTAAGCTTTGGTTGTGGTTGCATCACTGGTGGGTGCCACCTTTTCATAAAATCTCTCAATAATGCTTCACCTTCTTCAAACTCTTCACTCCATTATAATTCAGTATTTGATTAAAATGAGCCCATTTAGTACCAGTAGCTTGTTTCTTTCCAGTAAATGCCCTAAATAGCGATATGACTGAAAAATTGTTAAAGCTACATTAAAAATCCAAATCACACACATACACCCTAAATACCACTTTAGGCCATTCCCTATTTATGTTTTCAGGATTCGTTTTTGATGGAAATTTATCATGTGGCCTCTCCAGTTGGGAGGTCTGCTCAAAGCAAAAACTATATATTTTTGTAAGGATATCCTCACACATTTTTTCCTTAAAGAATTGAGGCTGTGTTTTAAACTGCGACTTGTACTCATTGGCTTCCTCAATCATCTGTGACAAATGCATGATGGCCTTTGTAGCTGCTCTTGTAGCTTTTTTGATATCCTTGGTACCATTGGTTATTTTCTGAACTGGACCAAGCACTTCTTTTGTTCCAATAAGCACTGCCACTTGTACAGTTGTTTAAGTGGCCTTGACAAATTTTTTTATGGGTTTAATCTGCATGCAAATGTTTGTTCAAACCCCACTGTGAGATCTTCTCATGTAGTTTTTCATGACTGTAATGTATCTTTGACTTTCAGGTGGCCTTCTATCACATTTTGAAACAATTCTAGGTATTGCTGAGCAGTTTCACAGCATCAGTTTTCATACTCTTTTATGGTATCACTGCCTGACGTTTTTTTTATGATAGTGTGTTTTGTTTCGAGTCTAGACGAGCTTGATATTTACCCCCTCGACTGCATGTTCCAGTGAAATCAGTGGTGAGAAAACTGTACGGGTCTGAGGTAATCCATGCAAACATATGATGAAATTCATCCCACTTGTGGTTGGTGGCACAACAAATCCAATGAATGTTTTCAAGACCATGTGCGTTGATGCCACAAAATATCATGTTACAGTTGTCATGAATCACTTTTGGCATATGGGTGTATCACTGAGTCAAATAAATCACATCTGTGTTTTTGTGCCAGCCTTATGAAAATATTTGTGTGGAATTGACTTGATTTTCAAGCATCACCTCATCGTACACCACAAGATTGTTTTTATTTTCATCCAAATCATCAGTGATAGGTGCTTTGTCAGTGGTGGAAAAGAAGTCGATGGTGCATGTTGTTACTACCACCACTGCTCAAAAATCTGGTATTACTCAACTCGTTTTGAAAATCTTTTAAAACATTATAGCACAGTTGATCATCAGCTGATGGTGCAATCACATACAACCGATTCCATGTTAACCATCGTAAAACCATATTCAGCAACAGTAACTGTTGTGCTTTTCTGGATCCAGCTTGGCCAATAATTATTGCACAAACTGAGTTTTGAAATATGGTTCCATCACCATGCTCATGCAGTTTAGTTGTTGCTTGTATGGAGAGATCATTGACAGAAAAGTCTTTGCTCTTACCAAGAGCTTCTGCAAATTTTCATTTGCATAATGCCTTTGAGTAATTTTCTTTATCTAATATGATCATGTCTTCATATTGTGCGTAATGTCACACCAAAACAAGTACATGTACCGCATATCCAACTCGAGTTTAAACATGTAATGGATGAGCAGTGATTAGAGGAACTTGTGTTTGATGTAGAGCAAAGAAGTTTTACGTTTATCAGAAAAGCTGCAAACTGTTTTTTTAAAAAGTCACTGGTGCCAGTGATATCACTGCTGCATTAACAAAGTTACCTGATGAACCATGGAGTAAATATCCAGATGAAAACATCTTCCTGGCTACAATTAATGTGGGCCTGGTACATGGCTTGATATACAGCCTGATTCTAATAACCAACCAATGCCTGGTGAAACATATATTAACCCTACTGACGCTGCTTGTTACTGGCATGACCTTTCTTATAAAGTTTCCAATAATAACTGTGGACATCAATGCCGTGAGGTGGATCTGATGCATACCTTGAATGTGATTAATTCAACACTGGGAGAATGAATCACATGATGGGTCATCAAAGGAGGTATGAAAGCCAAAATTGCACTTGGCGGTGGACAGAGATCACTCAGCAAAGTCACTCAATTAAAGTAAATTATACTAATATAAACAAACAAACAATGGACACAAAAATCCAGACAATATCCAAAATATACTACAGTCCACGGAGGTACTGGAGAGGTGAAGCTGCCATGGAAAAGTTGGCCAGTGCAGCCACGTTTACTCAAGGAATTGCTATAGCATGATTGGCCAAACAAGCACTGGCAAATTTATTTACAAGTACCAAGAAAAATTTCACGTGGTTAGTTCAGTGTCCAAATACCAAATGAGGTTTATCAGGCTGATTTGTTATTTCTTCCACATGACTGTGTCTGTGATTGACATTTAAGTCAATTGCACATCTAGAGATATGCGCTAACCATTGTCGATGTGGCCAGCAGATACAAAGAAGTAGAGCCATTGACATGACAAGATTCAGCAAGGAAAATATTAACAGTGATACCTTGGTTTTGTGTTTCAAATTTTTTCATTTTGGCTTTGGTAACCTGCATGGGGAAATTCAGTATCACCAAAGTTGAGTTTACCAAGGTGTCATCTGTATTTTCAATTCACGTCTTGGTGATCACTGACCCGGTATAGGGCTGTCACAATTTCCCATTCAAAACATGTTATCCATATTTTTCACATTTATAATTTAATAGCTGACTTTCGTTGTACCCACTTTGGTGTTGCTGTATAACTGGCTCCACAAAACAGCTGATATGGTGAAAGATGGACCTTGACTTGTTTACATCTTTTGATAGTCCATCTTGATCCTGCACTGGTGTATTTCTCCAGCATTTCAAGAATCTTCTCAATGCCTCTGCCAATTTCATCACTGATGGTGCTGCTGTCTTTGCGGTTAAGGATTATGAGGGCACCACTGTGAATCCACTGTGTAGTAGTTGCATAACCAGATGAGCACTAAGAACAATGTCTGCTTTAACCACAGCATGACCAAAGTTTTGTAACACTGCTATGATTACAGGAATCATATTTGTCAATTGTGCAGAGCGTTTTTGGTGGGTGTGTATGTGGGTGGGATAATGGCCACATGATTTTCCAACACACAATGATGCTTTTGAAATTTCAATTCGGGCACTTGTGATTGCTGTATTTTTGCATGAACATACTCAGTCGCTTCAGTAGTGATAGCAGATGTGAGACGATGACTGTTTTGTTCATACTCGTATACTACCACAAGGATGTGGGCTTTCTTTGCACTGCTGGGTATTTGGATATTATGCTCACATGCAAAGTGTTTTAGTTGTACCATTGTTTTGTTTGCTGTTGTTGCTGCAGTTGCAGCTGTTGGTAATAGTTGTGGATTCAGTACAAATATGGGTCTCAGTAATTCAAATATGTCTGCTTTTCTCATACAACTTTTTAAATATATTCCACGCTGCCATGCGAGCTGTTTTTGCTATGACAGTCCAAGGGTGAAGCGTCTTTCTAATTGAGAAATTCTCTTGGTATCTCGTTTTATTTTTTGTATTTTATCAGGATCAGAAAGTGCAGTTGCTTCAATCCTGGTTATTATTTCATTTATTTCTGTTATTGTGGTATCTTTTTGTGCTTGTGCAGACAAAGGTGTTTGTGGTTTTGATTTTTCTTTGCATGCTTGATAATATTCATGAAGATACCCAGAAGACTGACAAAGTTGATTATGTGATTTGACTCTGATGCCACATTTAAGGCAGGGTCGTGCTCCAAGGCCATCACATAATATCTGCGTGTGTTGTACAATACTCATAATGGCATGTTCTGTCACAGAGTTTGTATTTTCCAAGGCAGGCATGTTTGCATTTGTTGCATCCCAGTGCCATGGAGCTTCCTATACAGATGCACAAGCATTTTATCTAATTGGCAAAAACAGTATCTATATCGAATAGGCACACAATGGTCTTCATAGCCTTCTCCCATTTTTTAAACCTGCTTGAACATTATGGATGCCACTCATCGCTGTTTTATCTTCTCCTCTGCATCAGGTGGTACACTGATTTCAAGGCATATGCAGCTGTAAATTCACCTAAAAACATAAATAAGATGAATTGCAGCCCAACATAAGCCCAGATTAGTTCAAGTGACCCATGACAGCTCAAAATACCCATCAGAGTGAGTACTACACCAACTCGATTATGGCCAGACTTTGTGAGTTTGTATGCAATTACATAAAATTTCCTGGAGCACCGGTAAATTTCCTCAATCGTTTTTGCTTTGCTGCTTTTAGCAACAGTTTCATAAAATTGTTTCACATGCTAATGCCTCTGTTCTTTTCTGTGTCAGTATAATACTTTTCATATATCCATTGAAGAGCAGTGAGTTCAGACGCCATTCTTATACTTATGGCCCGAAAGCATTTATTTAATTAGCCTGCTCTTGAACTTCCTCGCCACTGACCTCATCAGTATTGTCACTCGCTTCAGATGCAATGGGCGAGTTATGTTTCTTTTGAGGGTTTACTCTTTCATGCACAATATTCTGCAGATTCTTTTTAGTTTTATTCACCTCAAAAATCTCCCCAAGTTTATTTCTTTCTACTTCTAAGGTCATTCCCAGATTAACCAACTTAAAAATGTACTTTGAATTTGTTTCAGAGAATGAATACATCTTCAGCATTTCTCAGGTAAACCTGTATGATGCATTCAAATGATATAGTGATCTAAGTTTATTCATTACATTTTTTATATTCCAATCATTTGGCAGTTTATGCCACCGTTTGTAACCTCCATAAATTCTTTCAGTATACTTTGGCTACGAACATTCCTCCGCCAACAAAGCATTGCTATAGCCTCAATTTCATTTCAGGATTTGATCGTGTTATATGTGATAGAATTGCTTTTGCGGGGCGGGGAGCTAGTGACCTTCTCCATAGCAAAGAAAGAGTTACTTTAGGTTTTTGGGCGTGTATTGGTTGTTATGATCAGATCCTTTGCTTCTAAAGTTATGATCAAGGTCAATGACTGAAAAATATAAAATTGTGTCTGCACAGTGACTTGAGTTCTCCATCATCTGTTACAACCAAATTCTTTGGTTTGGCATGCATTTAGGGTAAGGATGTATCATTTTGAATTGTCAGAGTAAAAAGGTAAATGGTCAAAGACACTGACTAAAAGAAGAAAAATGGTTTCTGCATGATAACATTAGTTCTGCATCTGTGACATAGCTGGACCAAACTTCATGGATGATTTGCAGTTGGGGTAAAGATAAAAGGTTTTTAAATTTAGGAGTTAAAAAGTTAAAGGTCAAAGACACTGACTAAAAGAAGAAAAATGGTTTCTGCATGATAACATTAGTTCTGCATCTGTGACATAGCTGGACCAAACTTCATGGATGATTTGCAGTTGGGGTAAAGATAAAAGGTTTTTAAATTTAGGAGTTAAAAAGTTAAAGGTCAAAGACACTGACTAAAAGAAGAAAAATGGTTTCTGCATGATAACATTAGTTCTGCATCTGTGACATAGCTGGACCAAACTTCATGGATGATTTGCAGTTGGGGTAAAGATAAAAGGCTTTTAAATTTAGGAGTTAAAAAGTTAAAGGTCAAAGACACTGACTAAAAGAAGAAAAATGGTTTCTGCATGATAACATTAGTTCTGCATCTGTGACATAGCTGGACCAAACTTCATGGATGATTTGCAGTTGGGGTAAAGATAAAAGGCTTTTAAATTTAGGAGTTAAAAAGTTAAAGGTCAAAGACAC
>JAECUM010027370.1:0-26524 GCA_016617855.1 Megalonaias nervosa | reverse complement strand
CCTATATACGGTTAGATGATTTTGTTTAACGGGTTTATCGCCCCATGTCAGCACATGATAGACCCTATATGGCGCTCAGTATATTTGGTGCAACCAATGCGTACAGAGAGGAGGTGTGAGTGATCTGTAATGCCCAGCGTCCTATACCACTTGGTCACCGCACCTACCCAACATATCTAGAGATTTAATAATATTGATGCCAAAATTAGATGTTTCTGTATAGGCTGTTATGATTTGGGGAAAGGAAATGCTCAATGAATTCGTTTTTGTCTATTAGCCTTAAGTGTCTTAAGTGTCCCTATTTATATCAATATTAGACTGATTGAGCGATAACACCGCCCACTCACTTCACCTAAGACTCCCCGCACCAAACTAATCTCAACATTAATCCTTGATACTGAACGCAATTGTTAAAAAGCTATCCGCAAGAGCAAGAGGGTAGTTCACTATGACATACGGTTTACAAGATTCGAGAAAAAATATATGGCGCTCTTACCCATTAAAGTCAGTATACTTCACTTAGCGGAGGTAGAGAAAAATATGAGTTGCATTGCTTTTTAAACATGTTACAGAGGACACTTTGCAGACCTTGATACACATGCACAAAATTCGGATGAATCTCACTTTTTGAAACGGTTCTGCTATCCCAATAGACATGACATGAATACTTTGTTTGCAGGATCTCTTTATCCTAGGGTGATTGTTTCTTAATTTATATGAACATATCAGTTTATATCTTAATTTATTCAGATCACCCATGGACATAGACCCGTGGACTGGTCTTGTCACCGAAAAGATTTCCACACTCATCGTCGGTCCAACACTAAACTGCATCCTTTAAGCGCAGTTCAAGGCCCTCAAAAATTGAGACAGGTATTGGTTTGAGAGGCCGGAACCGGAAGGGTTTTCTATAGGGGAGTGAAGAATATATCAAATGTAATGTCTATCCGGCTAAATAAAAATACAAGCTAGATGTGAAAGATGAGGAGGTACAATATTTAGAAGTAGAACGTCATTTTCCGGTTTAATAGTCTGTTGTCCTTTCTTATGAACAATTTCAACTGTCTATTACGACTAAAAGATTGTTAAAAAAAATCATTTCTTTAAAAATAATGTGAAAAAATAATGTTTCTTTTCTTGAAATCAATATGATACGCATCTAGTGGCACTTTTTCGAAATATATGTTTAGACATATGCGTACTATTTTTTATATTAATTTCACTTTTAAGGATTTTAATATACCTTTGTCGTCTTTAACATATACAGTTTTAATAATTGTGTTTCAGCAAAACTGACCGCCATAAAACAAACCTCCCTCTCAGCCGTACTGTGTGCGAACATTTATGATGACAACTTCGTTATCCCGCAAGATGCGTTCCTCGCGGCAGACATCTATAGGTAAGTTTATAGTATTTTGTTAATTTTCGTGACCGTTTTCTCACTCTTTCTGTGCATATCGCATTATTACAAAGTGAGACATTAGCAATGTGTTGGAAAGGTATTAAAATAAAAAGGTACAAATTTAAAAGAGGCTTTTAAGGACGAGTCATGTGTAAGGTTGGCCCGTTATATACAGTAAAAAATGATGGAATCAAGTTAAAATGAATGCATTTTTGTAAATGTAACGAATTTGTCTTTAAGGCAAGTTGGAGTGATGGATATCAGTCCAAAATGATAGAATATAATTAATTTGTGTGTTTTATTCTTCGATGTGAGATAATTCTACATTTTCAAACGGGTGCAATGTAAAGATTTGTGGTGTAAATAATCTCATTTTAGAGATAAACGTCCCTTTGTAAGACCGTTTTATTGTTCCCATTTTTAAATACCAGTCAAAATGAATTGACACTTGACCCTGATAACACTTTTAAAATGAAATGCATACGCCAACAGAAACATGAGTTTCTTTTGCGTACCACAATGTAGGTGCCCTACTTGGCACGAAGCGAACATAACATTATATTCGCATTTCAGAGGCAAACATTGCTTCTTAATTGACGTAAAGTAACACTTAATCGTAATATATGTTATAATGACCTAGGTACAACAGCAAAGATGCACTGTCGAAAACGAGTAAACACACCAATAAGGGAGACCAGAAATTAGTCGAATTGTTAAACGTACTCCGAATTCAACTAACGCGTGATATGTAGGTTCAACTTATCAAATAGACTGCAGTTTTCAGCACTTCTTTTGGATTTGGGATGAACTCTTGAAAACGGAAAATACTTCAGAAGTTGGTGCACGTACAAGAGAGTTTAACAATGAAATATTATGTTGCTTATAATAAAGAGATCAAAAGAAAAGAAAGAGGAAAGAGAAAATTAAAAAGAGAAAGTTGCTTGAGTTACCTTAGACAAATGTAGTACTTCATTGGTCCCGTGAACAATTCTTAGGCATCGGTAGGGATACGTTCTTTTTTTTTTAATAGCAAGGAAACTACATGTACAGCAGTGTGCATTTCCATCTGAAAGGGTATATAAAAAACATATTGTAGATGCATTTAATTTATGATTGGCATACACCTGAAATAAACAATAGTATCATTAGGCGATGTTTGCTGGAATTGTTATCATTTTATATGGTTTACTTCATGTACACGTTCATAAAAATTTAGTTCTTGAAATATTATTTATGGTATACGGCATTAACTCAAAGTTCCTTCTTACAGGCACAGCTGGTGCTCTTCTTTAGTGTATTTTCATATAAGGAAAATTATTTCATCGTGATGTAAATTTAGATATACATATATATTTACTTAAGTTGCAGGATCAGAAAATAATCTAATCCTTAAATTTCGTCCGATTTTAATTAAAGCCTGAAGTACAGCTTGAACTATAATTATAAGCCTATAAATTTACAGGAATCTGGCCGTTCCTTTCTCAGAGATACCAAAACTGGATCTCAGCCCTTGGAGTAAGTATGCCAAGCGGACTTTGGACACAGGAATTGATGAATTCGAAGACAAGGTGGAACACCAACTCCTGGAAATTCTGAAAGATTGAGAGGCTGGTGATGAAAAGAAGTAAAATTCATGACGACTATGAACAAATTTTTCTAATGTTTTAGTGAGCACCTTCTACATTTTTATAAACACTGCATATTAACATTTCAATAGGACTGAATTAGAAGAAGAAGGAATGAAATACAGTCTGAGTACTGAATTTTGCATCTTTTCATGCTATATCTTTAATGATATCTATATATCTGTGTGCGTGTCCATCTTTGTTCTGTGTCTCTTTTACTTGATGAAATTGATTACACACACACACACACACACACACACACACACACACACACACACACACATATATATATATATATATATATATATATATATATATATATATATATGATAAATAAATTTACTTTTAGACCCATTTCAAGGGCAATTCTATCTTAATGCAGTGTAGTATTGGTCGTTATATCTATACTTTATGTGATGAGTTTATTTTCTTTTTATTTTGCTTTATTTACTTTGTCCTGTTATTTCAAACAGTATGAATCTCTTTAGATATCTGATGTACGAATTTGACCTGCGGTTTGCATTCTTATGCTTTAGTAGTGAAATCATCTGTTTTTGAATAAAATGAATTACTTCACTTGTGTCTTGTTTCATGTATAACAGCACCTATAGAACATTGATCGGTACGTCAGATTTCAAGCATACGTTTAATCTAAAATACAGGAGTTGAAGTTAATTTAGTAGACACAGAACTTAACAGCTGGTCATGTATATGACACAATATATAGCCTTTCAAACTTTGCACTAGCCACAGATACATGAAGTAAAAGAAAATAAAGTTCTCGCATGCATGCCAGCCTTCCTCAGCCACTTTATAATATAGGTGAAATGTTTCTTCTTTGGTGTAGTGAACAAAATTAAGGTAATAAGGCGCTCTGTGACGATACATGGTACATCACGGCTTGTTTGGGATTTGGGATGAATTTTCGAGATTTAAAAGTACAAAATGCCAAATAAAACAAAAATGATGTAGCCAGTCCAAGCAAGTAAATACACGAGGAAAGCCTGGTTCCCAAATGGAGGCGTTAGCTGATAATAAACGTATCAATACAAACAAGAGAAAACAACGGGAAGATTAAGAAGTTAACTATGTAGATGGAGGCTTCCATCTATCAGAGAACAATTTGCAGGTAACAATACTGCTTCATCCCATAGTAGCACGAAAACTAAAGGTGGAGTTGTGTGCATTTACATCTGAACTTCATGAGTGCAAAATTCAAATCATATTGATACATACAATTTATACTGAAGTATATCAGAAATTTAAAGTAATATTAGGATAGGGAGAGATAAAGAAGAAACAACCTGTATACCATTTTCAAAGGAATACACTTTTCAGAGAATTCATTAACCAATTGTGGCATAATATTGTAATGTTTAAAATAATATGTCATGTATATATCATATAATTAATTTCATAAACAAGCGTTCAAAATATTAATTTTTAGTTCTAGAAATAATATAAATTGTGTAGGGGAGATAACTCATTGAAATACCCACAGGCTTAGTATTGTCTTTCCTTTACTCCTTTGTACACGCAATAAGAATATTACTTCATGGACAAGTAGTTGCAAGTATTTAAATTCAAAACGAAAAAATGACCAAAGTGAGAAGAAGATTCCAAAACATCTTAGGTTTTCGAATCTCATGAGATGACACCAAACATCTGAAGAACAAGAGGAGATTTTATCTACGTAACGAACAGTATGTGTCCCATGTGGTTACTGCCCAAAATGGCCAGACATTATGAAGAAATTCCAACAAAAAGTTGGACGGGATCCAGCAAATGGCACTAGACGATTACAAACTAAGCTTAAAAAAACATATCTGGGAAATGCTGACTTAATAAATTTTCCCTTGCCTACCATGGGGCATACTGGCTTAAAGTTATTGCCCCGTCTACCAGTATTATTGCCCTTAGATATCAATATTATTGCCCTTGTGTACCGTTAGTAATCCCCTTGTCTAGAAAATTAGTATTGCTTAATCTACGAATATGATATAAATAATTTACCTTTATAAACTGTACATCGAATTTAAAGAGAGGAAAATCTAGAAAAGGGTCATTATTCTATAGCATTGATAAGAAAAGTGAGAAGGAAGACCATGTCTTCAACATATTACCTAGAATTACTTTACCAGCACATTCTATAAACCACACCGTGTTTATGAAGACCGGATCACGTTCCTTGTATCTTACAATTCAAATTGAGATGACCAGATTTTATAGTCATTATATTTTTCTTGTCGCAAAAGTTTCGTTTTTCTACAAATACAGGTTTCTTATACACCACACGATTTCTTGTTACAAATCCACCGCATATTCTTTCCCCACTAGAGTTATAAATTAAATACATGTTCAAAGAACTAAATTTTCTTACATGCATACATAAATGAGCACACACATACACACACACGCACACACACATAGATATATAGATAGATAGATCATGAAATTAAGATAAAAGACATTTTCTCTAGGAGAAAAATATAAGGAAACAGTTTGCGAATTTAGGGTAAAACTGATTTCTGAGGAAAAAGATAATCTCATTAATATCTGTAGACCTAACCAACTAATTTGTTTTCTCATCTATTGCAAAATAATTGCAAGATAATGAAATATAAAAATGTTTTCAATACATTTCAAGATAGCAGCATTTGTACTATGCATAAATAATGACTACGATATTAAAATAAATGTGTAGTTACTGCTTGATGCCCATAATATCTCACTTCATAGGATTTGTTTTGTTTGCTTGCGTTTATTTTGCCAATGGCAGCAACTCCTCGAGACTCTAAAGGAATATTACTCAAAAATGTGAATAAACTCTAATACCTCAAATAATATCCACATGCCAATAAAACAATTACTTCTTGAAGAGTAGCAAGAATATTATTTTCAAGATGAATATCATAACAATCAACTTAGTGATAGAAACGTCACCATTTTATTCAAGGAACAATTGGATGGTGTAAGAAGTGTTTTAATGACACTCCACATCTATACGATCACCTGTCATGAAGGAGTAACTAAAACACAACTTCCAAGATATGTACGATGCCAATCATATTGGATCTCAAACCAACACTACAAGTAGTCTTTTAATTTTTGATGGCTGGTTGGTTGTAACGCTACTTTAACACAACATTGGCAATATCATGCAAAGCATACACTAGTAAATACGTTTCCTAACGATATTCCAAGGCTATTGATATTGGTTAACCTGGATGGGGATCAATCATGTGAACCTTGGAGTACTTGTCCAAAGCCCTACCAATTAAGGTACTGCAGCTTACTACATACTGCAAGATATTTTGGATTGAAAACACCAAGCTGATTAGACAATTGATTCCGTAGGACATGGGTAACAAGATTCTCAATATGGGCAAAATGGCAGACATATTGGAAGTCGGATAAACGCCACTTTTGTTTAGGACCAGCTGTATAATATAATAATAGTTTATTTGGACATCTCTTTGTATATTCTTAAATGGTAATGGCAATTAGATTTATATGATTGCACGGCAGCCATGTTTGACTAAAGACAGACCCGATGTTAATTAAGGACAAACTAGACTTTTTGGTGTGATTTTTTCATTCTTTGAACACTTGGATGCAAACGTCACAACGACTTTCATCTATAGTTACTTTTATTTATAGTTGACATAGTTTATTTGTCCCGGTGTATGTATTGTTTGTTATTTAAATTTCTAGACGAGGTTATTTCGAAACAAAAGATTGGTGCGTTAATTTTAATAATTCAGTATGATGCTAAATGCCTATTGTCCTATCGTGGAACTATATTGATCCCGAATTTGGAAATACAAACATAGTGCATGTATCCCCCCCCCAAAAAAAATGTTTCTCTTTAGATTATTTAGAACCTTATCCAATACAAAATGTCAGATAAAACATGTTAACATTTCATATTCAATATATTATAAACATCACTTCATAATCCTACGGTTTAGTTTTGAATTGAAGATGTGCATTAAATTAGTATCGTTATTATTTGTTTAAGTTTTGATATCGCAAGATGCTGGAAGCCTTTGTCGTTACTTTGTGAAAAGACAAGTGGCTGACGCATACATACTATCCATAAATATTCGAAAGGACTGTACAGAAATGCTTTGGCTTTGTTTATACTCCTTTTAAAGGAGTTTATACACCTTTTTCAGGTCATTTAATATTATTTCACATTTAGTAATTAAAATAAAAGTGTATAAAGTAAGCAAGAAGTTGTAAGAAACATGTATCTTAGTGTACAATCTAAAGCAATATATCTCGCCTTGATTTAGATGCCATTTACTAGACATATCTGTATTTTGTATGATAAAAATCTGAAGACGATAATCAACAAATGGAGATCAGTCAGTAGGGATTTCAGCTGAATTTTACATATGGTTACAGTAGTAGCTCTTTAGTATTATAGTCGAAGTATTTTATCAAAACAAGACGAAGATAATTGTGATGCGATGTAGTGGACTTTCAATCATTTTCGGAGATATCGATGAGTCAGTAGTGATTTAAGTCTACTGCATCATAAAATGATCAACATGCATGTGCTGTTATTCATTTGTTTTATTTAAAGAGCTTCTAACCGATCAAGTTAATCATTTGAAAGATTCACAGTTTAAACAAAATGATTGAAAAATGTAATTTCTCAGAGGAAAGTCCACATCTTGAAAAATTATATTGACGAATGATCATAGTTGAATCCGGTCGACCGTTTCTACATGTAAATCCTTAATTAAGCGCAGCTTGGTCTCAAGTAAATTAGTTCAACGGATGTGTCACAGTTCTTCAATGCTTTCTTTAAATAATTTCTCCAGTCGTTTTATTTCGTCAAGTGGTTGCATCTTTTGTTATCAGAGTTTTTAGATGATGATAGTTTAGTAGACAAAATAAAGTGGTTTATCATCTTCAATAAAGCCAGACTTTTCTAAGCCAACTTGTTCAACGTGGAAGACAAAATGTACAAGCCTAATTGTCCATTATGGAAGTATATCCATTGTAAAATTGCGGACGTAGCCATATTGTATTGTACACAATACATTGTGTTCTCTTGCGAACATACTAAGTGATAATCTAGTTCACGTTTTTTAGCTTCAATAAATATATTTCTCTTTATTTAAAATGTTCATAATCGTTCACAATTATCATTCTTTACCTGTCAGTATCGTACAGAATGAATTGGAGAAAAGCAATTAAATTTAGAAGAAAATTTTAAATGTTTTAAATGGCGTGAGTCTGACTGGTAAAATGTCTGACTGGTAAAATGTACAAATTTAATTAAAAATCATTTTGAGAATATTTAATTAAACCAGGTATGTTTGGGTGGATTCCCTTGACAGGATGTTAAAGGGTTATACGTGGGCGGGAAGAAGAGGTTTAATTGGATTTATTATATACCCATTTGGTTTTCTCCGTTGTTTTTATATTATCAGAATGATTCAGTATTTGGCGATACTGAACGCCTAAATACTGCACGACACGAGCGTCTAAAATAGTATAGTGTCTTAGGAACTACTTTGTAAACAAAACATGTACACTCATAAGGTAGACGATTTAGGTTTTGTTTTACTAAATTTGTGGATGCACTAAAACAGCTGTTTGGTCTATTTGAAAGTAGAGATGATAAAGGGAACAATATGGATGAGTCACAAAAGAAACTTTCAAACAAGCAAACGAACGAACGAGATATTCGCAATGCCCACAACAAACGTGAGAGACGCAG
The DNA here is from genome assembly GCA_016617855.1 of Megalonaias nervosa. NCBI lineage: Eukaryota > Metazoa > Mollusca > Bivalvia > Unionida > Unionidae > Megalonaias > Megalonaias nervosa. The sequence goes on along the minus strand of JAECUM010027370.1, from coordinate 17,760 downwards.
TATGGAAAATGCCATTCTGATCATTTAAACGGTTATTTAAGAGAAATATTCGTAACATTTCGTAAATGGAATTGTTCATACTATGACCAGTACTTTCTGTGGTATATAAAGATAGCATATAAACAAACTTTGAGGCCAAGGGTTATCGCATATTTATAAGATGGAGGAGGGTTATAATCTCCATATCTAGATATATGATATAGGAACACAGTAACAGGAATTTTAAAACGTGCATAATATGAAAGCGTTCCTGCAACAAAGGTCAAAAGGACTGCTGACCAAAATGAATACTATACTAATTAATTACTCATGTTTGAATAATAGCAATAAAAGGTATGTATCAAAACCTTAGAAACGGAAGATCTGAGTTCGGCTTTAAAATTCATTGCTATTACCGTAATAATGGTAGAGTGACGATTGTTGAGAGGTAGGCCGCCATGGAAAGTCGGAATGGGTTGCGTGGGGTGGTGGTGGTGGTGGTGGCAATAGAGATTATATAACTGTCATCTCATAAATTGATGAACATCTTACGTTAGGATACAATTTTGACACGTTTTGTGATGACAGGGCCAGTATATGTGGAATACATTTCGTTAAAGAACGTTGTATGTATACAGTTACACTTAGAATTTTAAGATTGAATTGATGCAACGGCCTCCAGTAGTATGACAGTTTAGGTAGAATGAGATAAATGCCACCTACGACTACTACAAGATTGAACTGAAATCGAATTACGAGACAGCCTATGCAGCGTTGTTGTTTCTTTACACTTTCTTTAATTACATTAAACGTTAATGCGATATCGAAGTTGCTAAATTCACTGAAGCGTACATGAATACATCAGCAAAGATGATTTCTCGAAATTAAATGTTTTGAGATAAATATGACTGGGCACACAATTGTACCACTTCTTACCATTAATCTTTTCAGAGCAGGAGTGGGTAAAACTGTCCCATAACTTGGTTTTATCCTTTAATGTATACCATAGCGTGTTTCCCATTCCTGCTCTAGAGATCCTCATAATACGCTTATTTGTTGCACTGTCGTTACTCGTCGATTTGTGGAAAAAATATCTTCAGTAATAATGACACCTTTTATCTCTCGTATTTTTATTTATTTGTTAATTCAGTTAGTATGTCAAGAGTTGCGTACTTTACTCATCTAATATTAGAGGTGATGATATTTCCACAAAGGTTTGAACGATTCATCAACATGTTGTACGCTACACTACACTGCTCAAAGTATTTGGTATTCTCAGAGACAGACGCAGAGCAAATTTCTGTAAAAGCATCACTTGCTCCAATTTAAAATCCGTAAGCGAACTGAAATTTTCTGTTACGAAAATTAGATAAAACGTTGATTGTGGGCAGGAAGAACCTACAACTCATTCAGAATATGGGAAGGATCAAGAGTTAATGGGATCTCAAACGTCATGATGTTCATTTTCTGAGCCCAGGCAAATATTAATTTAAAAGAAAATTCACAAATGTTATGATAAATTTTGCCTAATGCTAAAGCACATTAGAAAGGAAACGTATTTTCTTAGTTATATCTGCATTTACCTTTAAACCTATGTATGCAGAATTCCTGTTTAAGCATTCATTCAGCTGAAACCTTGTTCATATCGAGTTGATGTTAATACAGCTTATTATTAAAACAGTATTTGATTTCAGCTGATCAGTAATAACTTCATTCGAGCTGAACTCACACAGTCACAAAGTAAGGCATATGCAATTTGAATTATAGCATGACAACCGAGGAATGCCAAGTACTAGAGCCATAAAGTTGGTTGTTGTCAAGAAAAAGGACAATTTCCGGAATGATGCATGCAAATCAAATACTTGGTTAAATAAATACATAAATATAAAGATGAAAACATAGACAAAGATAAGAATGAAAAATCGGCTATAATTAGAAGTTTAGCAAGTATTCCATGAAAATGACCTCTTTTCTACAAATACTCTATTCCTTTTATACATTGTTTCTTTGCAAGCTTAATGGGCCGTGCCAATGATTAACATAATGGTTCCGTTAGTAATACACAATTATTTCAAAAGACAGTCATTGCGTTAAAAGTATATGCATTGTCTCAACTCTTCGTACCACCATGCCACCAACAGTCCGGCGGGCAATGAATCTAGAAGGAAAGGCGACATATATCCTATTTGCAAATATATTCGATATATGGCTGTCTGGAAGCCCATGAGGATGGCTAAAAATGGGAATTTTTATTTCATATTTTGAAGTGCTTTAGTGCACAGTTAATCAGATATACTGCCTAGTAACAGGCTGTATACGTTTAAGCTATGCCACGTCTTTCGGAAAACAAATGAGCTTCACTACAAATAGGAAGCAAAAGTCCAGGCGGATAAGAAAAATAAACAATGGACAAATGTATACTGTGCTGAGTACAGCAGGCCACATTGCTAAATAAGGCCATACTGTAAGTACAGTGTGGGTATTGGGTGCTGATCATGAGATTTGTCCACATTGTCGTGCTTTCATAATGTTAAAAAAACTAAAATGAATGGAGAATAAGGTACAGGGACAGTTTGTCAAATTCATTGACGAGCTCAAGGAGAATACAAATTTTCAATTTGAGGTAGCTATTGAATGTGCTATATTACAAGGTTATTGCCGAGTTCAAAAGTGCTAGAAATGGTCAATTATACATACATGGTTAAGTTAGTATAAGACTAGCGTTTCGCTTTGTTTAAAAATACTACAATTTTCAATTAGTGATAACTAGTTAATAATCAAAATAACTGCATTCACACATTTCATTGAGTTGCTTCGCAGAATAAATCAAGGTGAGTAGGACTATGCGCAAGATAAGATGCATTAATAGAGAGTAGCCAGCAGATTCGCTGGATTTTACAGGCAGCTGAATCCACACGACCAGTTCCGGCTCCTAGATCGACATACGTCGGATTTAACAATCAGCACAAGCTCAACCGACAGATCTGGCTCCTAGACTTTCGATTCGCTGGGCTGAACAGCTAATCCCAGATCTAAGACCAATTGTAATTTATAGAGCGCTGAAAAGGCAGGTTTTTGAAATGAATTATGTGATTTGATAGATGAGATTCCTAACGAGCAGAAACCAACAGGCGCGTAAGAGTGACGCAATATCGTAACAAATTGTCTGTCATAATAAAGCAAGGTACTTCGCTGCTGTTGCAAAAAGGTTATCACGAAACCGTGCCAAGAAACACAGACATGAATCCAACTCTTGTGTATTTTTGATGTTATTATTCCTAGTATACAAGATGTAATTGAAAAGAAACTTGGTGCGTTTGGTGGCCTGATGTTTTGCAAAGTGTTAAAGATGCAGGAAAAAAAGATGTACTAGGCTTACAAAATGTAGCTGAGCTAGATTCTGTTAAAGTAAATACCATTTCCGAAATTAGGTCATTGTCATACTGCGCACTAACGAGCTGCGCCTGCAGGTTGATGAAGCTGAAGTCACAATACTAATTAATGTAAGAATGGCTGTTTGGATCTGTATTTCCAAAGTGTTTGAACTACGAATTTCACAGTACCACTCATTTTGCTGATGTGGCTACAATCCAACATCAAGTGCAACATGGTCCCTTCTTAGCGTGGAGAGCAAGGACACCTCAAATCAGCTGGGTGTTCTTCTGCGCTTCACCCGGCAGACGATAGAATGTTTTCGACCAGGGAAGTACTGCAAGCACATTGGTTCACCTTTGATGGCATTGACTTTCCTTTACAAATTAGTGACACTGACAGATTTTGAGCATCAAACATAACAATCGCAGATAGAAAGGGGTCACAAATGGGATGCGCGTTAGTATATTCTACGATACAAGGCAACAACCGAGAAACCTCTTCCTGGTCACATAACCACTTAACGATTGAGTGCCAGATACCTGCCTTATTACGAGAAATACTGCATAGAACCTCAAGCTGTGCATCTATCCCGAAAAATAAGGTACCGATTGTGTCACATAACCTATTACTGAGAGTATGGAGAAGTAGTGAACTTTTCCTTTGCGCATCTATAGTTTATTGACAGTATCCAGTTGATGAGTAGTGGCCTGCAAAAGAGACTTTCTTATGCAGAAAGTGGCTGTCAGCTGATCTGTACAGTCCAAGCAGAGCCCTCTTTACCGAGCAGGCCTCCCAGCCCCCAGTTCAGCCTGGTATATGACATAGGTCATTGCTACCGATTCTTAGCTCCTGGTCATTAGGCCCGGAAAGGTAAAATGTCGTTGTTTGTAATTTAGCTGCTACATAAGCCATCAATTCGTACGTTTGGACACGCTGCTGTACTAGTGTTGATTCATGTGGTACGTGAACCGCATTGTGAGGGGACGTCGTTTCATTTGTCACTACTACTGGCATGTCTGTTTCTCGCTCGTGGGCTGTCAACCGATATTGTATCTAGTCAAGATTGTTCTTATAAAGTTCTGAATATGGTTGATTCACCGTTTATTTCTAAATGATTCGCATATATAGGTTAAGTTCCTATATTTATTGCGTAGCTGGTGGCGTATAAAAAAGGAAGACTGTGGTCCGTTAGCTAATACAAGTATGAACGGGAGACAACTAACAATATGACACTGCTGGGCCAAAGCGTAGTAGCAGCTTACCAAAACCCTCCTTTCGGCTCGACTCATGACTTCAGTGTCCTCTACTCGAGTCTTCAAATTATCGAGTATTCGCCATTGCATTAACGGAGGTGTCTCCATGAGATCTTCTTGCGAGGGTCACGGGCAGCGACGATTCACTTTTGTATTGTGATCCGGTTCAGATTCACGTTCCACTCATCGTCTCTCATTCACAACTATCCTGCCTAGGCGCAGCACCCGGTGTAGAAGATATTCACTTTCCCATAGACTAATCATGAGTGGCTCACAACTGTTTGAGACACTACTGATGCTAATGTTCTTTACCTTGTTAGTGCTCTTCATCACGCTATCGCATTCGTTCAATGTTAGCTCTAATGTGAGGTCATCTGAATGGCACAAGGACGTGGTTCCCAAATGCGGCAGCGATAAAAAAAATCGATCTGGGTATCAGCGACACAATCACCTGTGCCGACGAGGTATAGCGGAAGTGCTATCGTTGTAATCCTTATAATCTTCTTGATATACAGCGTTAGTCGGCTCTTTTTTAGTCAATTCAAGACAATTTACTAGGATGACACCGGTTGGATCTGGCCCTGAAACAGAGCAGTGAAATAAAAAGTCCCAGTTTGAGCCTGTTGTCAATATGGTAGTTGCCGGATAAGATACCCAAACCAACTACCTCTAAACTGGCTAGATCTGGCCAACCAAATAGCAGCAAACTCATCAACTCAGTCGTAATGCTGCATATAACGACTTCTTTAGGTCAAAATTCCAAACATTATACACTCCGAAACCAAATTTCATTTCACCTTTCAGCCTTCCAAGTCGTCTTCATCTGGAAGTAATATAAATAAATCTTGCCAAAATTAAAAAGTTCAATGCTCCCGAGTCACTTGGTTATCAGAACTCCGAAAATATGATTGATATCCATAATAAGTAATTTCATATTTCAGAAATAAGAACGTTCTATCGTGACCATACGTCCATGTATACAGACGGTTCGAAATTTGGTCGCAACATCCCATGTCAACATCTCGGCTAGCAAGCGGATAAAGTGTCCACTTCTACTTCAGAAATTATAAAGACAAATCCTTTGAACTACATTGGAACCTCACAAACACAAATTTCATCATGATTCCAGATTCTTTGCCAACACTGAAATCCTTTCATATACTCAATCTTTAAAGAAAAACCAGTATGATTTGCATGTACAGTCTGGAAAGAAACTGGTAGTACGTACCGCTGGAAACGTAGTCAAATATATATTGTTAGGGGTAACTAAACGACATATAAAGCAGTCCGAGGCACTCTGCAATCATCCATTTGTGAATGTAAGGTTCCCTATACTGATTTCGTAAGTTGTACTAGTCGGCAAACAAGTTTGTAAAACGAAATTCATCCTTGGATAGCTGCATCCCTGTTATAGAACATATTGCAGAGATGGAGTGGCATTGTGTTGATCGAGTATAGGACACACATACCTGACAGTTACATATATGAAGGGTTAACCTCGACCAAAGTGTATGCCAAAATATGTTGAATAACAATGCAACACATTCTTATCGAGTGTATCAAATTTCATCATTTTCCAGAACTTTATCATCTTTATTGTTTAGCTCTGTCTTAATGTCTTATATCTGTATAACAATACGAGAGGATTTATCTTCTAATATTTTATTTTGTTTAACAATTCCTTACCTATACATATTTTCAAACTACATTTTACCCCGATAAACACGGTGTGGTTTGCGATTGTGGGTTTAACATTTGTCAGCACATGCTAGGATATATACGCCTGTCAGTATATTTATTAGAGAAAGAACCGTAAAAACCACAAGAATAACCACCGACCCTCAGGAAGCTACTGACAAGCGTTCGCGCATACCGATGTTGGCCAAGCTGAGACTCAAAACCCATGCAGACAGAGATGATATCTGTAAACTCGAGCGTGTTAGTCCACTCCATCACAGTATATTGGTTATTTTCCCGGCCGTTTTTTTCACGACTTTTGTGGATATTGTTTTAATGCAAATTGAATCAGTCGTCAAATATTCAAGTTTGACATACATATATACTTACCATCTTTGGAGTCCGAGTTAGACACAGTGCGAAACGTGTTCATATATTTTGTAGTAAATCGTGCAGCAGAAATAAAATTGCGCAGGTTTTAAAATTGGGCTAGATAAATGACCTCGAAAGCTAACGAATGAACTGATTAAGACTGTCTTCCGACATAGAAATTGTCCCTGATTTCCGTCTAATTGCCTGCACTTACAAAATAAAAGTACCTGATGTAATATAGGTCTTCTTCCAAAATTAGTGTCATCATCGCTATTATGGTCATAAATTGAGATATTCTTTAAAGGCAGAGCCAGCATACCATCTGTGGCGCTATGTTGGCACAGTTTTACAGAGGAAAGGTACAACTTTTAGAAAAGCTAAGAAGGAGGAGTTCTAATAAAGTTTCGATGCCACTCTGAGTATAGATTACCCAGAATGCACAGCAAAATAATCATACAATCAAGATAACATGACTATATTTTGTAAATTTAAAGAATTTGTCTTTAGTGCTTATTGTAATGGTGGATTTCATACAAAAAATCCTTGATGTGTAGAATTCCTATATTGATGTGAAATAATTAAATACTTTAAAATGCGTGACATTTACACATTTTTTATGTAAACAATCTTCTTTGGGAGATAAACGTCCCTTTGTATGCTTTACGAGTAAATAGCAGTCAAAAGGCATTGAAGTAAGATACCGATAACTCCTTTGTTAAACGAAAGCGTTGAAATATAAATTGACTTAAACGCAAAATGTAAGTTTAATATATGTTGCAGTGACCAAGTTTCAGCTGGAGATCTGTATTCTCTACAAGGGGTACACTCACAAATAAGCGATATCAGAAATTAATCCAAGTGTTAAACTTGTCCAGTTTTGCATCGCTTCCTTTGGATTTTGGGTGACTGTTTGATAACAGAAAGCACATGAATGCATAGGGATGTGACGCAAGTACAATACAAATAAAACGAAGAAAATCTGTTTTCAAAGTGGTCGTATAGCTTATAATAAATGGATCAAAAGTAAGTAAAAAGAGGAACTATGAGAAAATTAATAAGAGAAAGATTGTTTGCCCTACCTTAAATAAATATGTAGCACTTCATTGGTCCAAGGACAATCCACAGACACTGGTAAGACTACATTCCAAAACAGTACAAAGCTACAGGTACAGCATTGTGCATTTCCATCTGTATTTAAAGGGTATATAATGTTAAAAATTCGACGCATGTAATTTACAGTGGTCATATATCTGAAATAAAACGGCATTATAAGACAGAGAGAGGAGAAACAAGAAAGAACCTTAGCTACTTGTTCAACCTGATAAATTTGGCTTTAAAAATGACTACGTCATGTTTGGTTGAATAGGTATTATGGCCTAACTTTTATTATAATATTTCCTACAAATTTGGAACCTGAAACATTATATATGGTGTTTGGGAAATAATGAAATACATTAGGTACAGCAGTTGCTTTCATTTATTGCATTTTAGATATAAGAAATATAGTACATGGAGAAGTGAATTCGCATGTACACATTTAAATTGCAAGATCAGAAATTAATCAAAGTCCTAGACTTAGTCCGAATGTAAATAAAGCTTGAACTGCGGGTTGCACTCACCTACCAGTAGCAGGTGGATATTGTCCTGACCACAACACATCTACCAAGAAGGTGCATCACCCTACGTTAAACCATACTATTTGCCTCTTGAAAAGTTTCCATCGGGCGTCAAAACTAAAGACCACAACTACAAAAAGAATAATTATATTACTATAACTTTTCTGGAATCTGTTCCTTCCCTTCTCATTGATACCAAAACTGGTTCTCAGCCCCTGGCGACGTGGAATTAGGACCCAGGTAAAGATGAACTCAATAATAAGGCGCTGCACCTACTCCTGAAACATCTGAAATAGTAAGAGGCTGATGAGGATGGCGATGAAAACAAGAGGCTGGCGGTGAACACAAATAAACAGCATGACGAATATGATCATATTTTTCAAATGTTTTAGTAACCACCTTCTACATATTTAAGCTTAATTCCTTTGCAAATTACGATATGGATAGATTCGAAAAAGAAGGAATGAAATATATTTCTTAATACTGATTTTTTAGAATATCTTTTCATGCTATATCTTTAATGATAACTTATAAAGTTTAGACCAGCCTCCACGATCCCCTCTTAAAATAGGTAGAAAGCTTTCTTGCACTTTTCATACAACAAAATTAAGGCAATAAGCCGCTGTACGACCATACGTAGTACATCGAAGCTTTTCAGCACATCTTTTGGATTTGGGGTGAAGTTTTCAGACTAAATGGCACTAAACACCATGGAAAAGAAGTATGCATAACAAGTACACTCGAGTTAAAATCATGAATAAAGTCTGTTTCAAAAATGGGCCTGAAGCTTATAATGACTATAACAAGTGAGAAAAATAGAAAACGACATAATAAAAAACACAATTCTTACTTTTGACAAATATGCTGGGGGCATGATTCCATCTACTAGAAGAAACTTTGCAGGTACAGCAGCGCAGTAACTACAGGTAGAGTGGTGTGCATTTCCATCTGGAATTCAAGACTATACAATTTAAAGCATACCTAAAACTTTATTTTATAATGGTTGTATGCCTGAAATTAAACGTAATTTAAAGTTTGGGAGTAAAAAAGAAGAAACACCCTGAATCAAATTTTCAACAGACAAACGTTTCAATGAGAAGTCAAATTTTGCTTAATCATTTAGGGCTCATCATCATATTTTATTATAAACATTATCATTATTGTCATAAACAAGCATTCAAAAGTGAGTTTAAAGTTTTTGAAACAGTATGCATTGTTTAAAAGAGATAAATACCCACAGGTACAGTATTGCCTATCTTTTATTCCATTTTACACATAAAACAAAATTAGTTCATATAAAAGCGTATTTAAATTAAAAATAAAAAATGTGAAAAGTGAGATCGTAAATTACGTGATGCATAAAGTAGTTAATTATTTAATTTTGTTCTCAGAGATGAGCAGGCTGCCACATATTGTATAGTTCGTGTCCACGATAATGCCATAATCTGGAACGCCGCCTTCTTTCAACTTTCCAAAATGTCTAAGTATGTTTTAGAACTGCTGCGACGGCACCAAAAACCTTGGGGATTGTACCAATGGAACGGGCAATATGTGACCGATATGGTTACTGCTCATAATGGTCAGTCTTTATGAGGAAATTCCCAACGAAAGAAATGGACGGAAGGCTGCAAAAGACGATAGAGGGTGGATTATGCAAATATCCTTGGAAAATGCTGGCTTAATGCGATTACCCTTGCCTACCAGTACCAACTGAAATGTTGGCTTAATTAAATTGCCATCGCCTACCAGTATTCTTGCTCAGCATACGAAGCAGATGTAAAGAACTTATCCTTATAAAATGTTTACATACATTTAAAGAGTACGAAAGCTACAAGAGTGCCATTACTGCATAACTTCAAAAAGAAAAGAGGAAACATGACCATTCCTATAATTAATTTAGCCAAACATTACCTATAATTAATTTAGCCAATTCTGCTACACTGTAGTCTACGACAACCTCGTCACAATTTTGTAACCTATGATACACGTTGAGATGACTAGATTTTTTATACGCATTATATTTTTCTTGCAGACAAATCTTTTCTTTCACTTGTACATTCTAACAGATCTTTTTTCCAATCCACCGCATATTACATAGATACATACATACATACATACATACATACATACATACAGAGAGACAAACAGCCAGACACATACATACAGACAGACAGATTGGCAATACTGCTACAACTATTGCTAAGATGCCATTAAAATATGGCAAAGAAGTACCATTTTCGACATTTGTCTGGTCAGAACATTCGTACAATTGAGGCATCCATCTCTCTCTCTCTCTCTCTTTATGTATATATATATATATATATATATATATATATATATATATATATATATATATATATATATATATATATCGAAGTGGTCCATTCAACTTATTATGAACTCTCTTAGTAGCAAATTGCATCAGTCTTCTGTCAATATACATGGTAGAAGTACTTGTTCTAAAAGGCGTGAAGCAGCTAAACTGTTGTGGAATAGATAATTTCTTCATTCACATTTCAACATGTTTGTCACCAGTAAGGTACTAGGTGGAAAAATATTACCTTCATATCGTGCAATCTGTTTGGAAGACGCCTTACGTAATTAATTAGACATCGGATTGTTTCGTGTATTTCTTTAATACATCAACAGCCTTGGTTTTCCATTTCCTATTTACAGACTGAAGGGGCCCTTCCTACAATAAAGATGATAAATGCTGTGCTAAGGAATAGACTTTCTGTCTGAAAATTAAATTCAAAGAGTTTCAAACAACTTGTCTAGTATTATGGGCCTTCAGGTATTCCTTGGTAATGAGACTTCCTAAAATTGTTTAACTACCAGGTTTTTGAACTTATAATACACCTAAGCTCCAGACCCCTTCGCCAGATACCTCATACAGCATAAGTGCCCTTTAGCCTTGGCAAGGACAGCGACAGTAACACAGACAAGAGGTATGAAAGAGTCGACCTTTGGATTCTAGAGTGACGAAAGGGAGAAAATAATATTAATAAGACACCTATTCTTATAGTAAAGGAATACATACCACTAAATTTTTGTTCTGTCCATCGCTCAAAATAAACTTAATATTCAGCCAAACATTTCTACGAAAGCTTCTATAGTTATGTGCATCAATAAGACGCAAAATATCCGAAAATATCCGAGTTCTAGGTTTGAGGATTTTACTTTCCACCACATAAACACACGCTCGCATGCACGCACACACATGCATAAATGTTTTTACTAACAATACGAATAACGTAGCCGGCCAAAACAAATACAACTGTTATCATATTTCAAGCATTATATAGTAATGATGCATTGAAATGCTTTTGATATATTTCTTCTGTCTTTTCTGTAAGTTTGGTCTGATAAAGAAGGAAGTTACAAGCTGGTCAACGTCGCTCTTTAAAGGAAGTCAAACCAAGAGAAAACATCACCAACAGTTCTACATTTCACAAACTCTGGTTTGTCAATGATGCAAAGCGATGCTCAAACGTTGTCATGAGTTATGCTTGTCCATACTTTTCGTTACTTCCATGCCTATCTAATTATTTACACATCTATCTGATTGATTTAAATTTGAGCGTGAATGCAACACAATTCAGCGCTGCTTGCCTTTTGGATTTAGAACTGTTGAAGCATACGTTTATTTTGAACTTTATATTTGAGGGCTTGTTCTGAGCAATTAGTCTCTGTACAACAATGTCCTTTTGATACATAAATTTGAATCAAGCACTAGTAAATTATTTTAATATATATGGACATTGCGTAAATTTTTATGATAAATGTAAATAATTTCTTTGGATTCATCGCGGTGTGCATGTGAAACTTGGCTGAAGGATACAAAGACGAGATCTGCAGCCTAAGGCTTCACGTAGAAAACTGTTATTACGTTCTACCACAACATATATGGCATTTTAACATCATATGACATCATAAGTATTAACTAGGCGTTCTTCAAAGAATCTTGAATACAATATAGCTGTTTAAGCATACGCAAACATCTGCGTTCGGACGTGAAATAAATCAAAATATAAATCTCCCCTTTATTGTAAATATGTACCAGTGTTTTCATGTATACATGACAAGGGTACAAAGTGCGTTCGACCGCTAGTTTATTGTGCTGTTGTAATTATCAGGTGTACATTTTGTTGATATTGCTGTTTTGGCAGTACAGTCTTTCTAATACAGCAAACAGACATTTAAAGGCTGTGTAGTGAACATGGATATAACGTTTGAAGACTATGGAAACACGAAATCTAACTCTTCTGAAACTACTAACCAAAACGAACACTTTGACCATGATCTTGTCAGAATAATAATATAGATAATAATAATAATAATAATAATAATAATAATAATAATAATAATAATATAGATAATAATAATAATGTAGATACAATCAAGAAATGAAACCATTGGCTGGAAATTGACCTTGAACTTTACCGTTTAGCTTAATTAACCCCAACGTATTCTCACTCACGTAGTAGTTGCAAGTTTGATGATCAACTTATGCAAACAGGAGATATTGCCCTTTCATAATTTTAACACTAGTGCCATTAGTGCTAATTCAGGACAGACCGATGCATGAGCATTGTGAATTCAAAATCTCTCTTTCTTTGCTAATTCTTCTTAAAACGATATCAGCCGACAATATTACACCGTCTTGCTCAAGAGGAATGTTGTAAAATCCGCAGCTATATATCCATCTATTTAAAAGTCCATCCATCCATCCATTTCTCCATGGAACTAAGCACACATGCACATATTCATATACACATACACACCTTTGTAATCTTTCCAAGGCATATTAAATAAATGTGCTGACGTTAGTGTGACGTTCTTGTGTCCTTTTGTCATGATAATATACTGCAATGAAATATTTACCTAGAAATAAAGGCCACGATATCATCCCTTACATAAAGAAATTCAAGAACACATAACCCATTTAATATATTCTTTTGATCGTTTTTGCATGTAACCACATTTAGCACGAAATCCCTTTTGATCAGAGAAAACTTTAATTTTCACTGGTAACTAATTAATTTATAAAAGCTTGTTTCGAGAGCACTTGTCGCAGCAATTCTCATGAAAATGTGTCTTAATGGAGTCATTATATAAGTTAAGTTCCTTATATACTTCACTGTTGATGACTTCAGTGAGTTAGTTAAAAGTTCAAAGGCACCATCTGACTTCATATTAAGCACAAACATGGACACAACAAATTAAAATATCAGCATGGGATAGGTTGAATTTTCTCGAAATATGTGTATTTGAAAGAAATGATTGGAAGTTTTAGTGCAAAAGTCCTTTATGGTACACTAATTAACTTTATTATGTTTAGGTTTTAATATTGCTTTCAAATGAATGAAAGTAGCACGTTTCATTGGTTAGAATGTCTCCAAGAAAATTGAAAGAAAATATAAATAATTTTCTTATAGACTAAAATAGGATGGAATAACGGATCAGTGACAACGTTAGTGTAATGATAACTAAATGAAGATAAAGTCTTATATTTCCATTGGAATATTTAAATTTCTCCTACAAACTGTGGTTTAGTCAGTGTGCTTATGCCAAAATAGAAGAAAGGAAAAAGATCTGCACCAATGTTGGATATGTCACATTCTGTGTGGCAAATGTCAAACGGTAATAGCCAATAATTGTGGTCATGTACATAATAATGTCCATAATATAAACATCGTGAGGCTACTTTGTTTAATTTTAAATTTTAAGTGTCTGTTGTCCTTGTATTTGGCAAGTCTTAGCAAGATTAATCTTAAAGTTTTTATATGACACCTATTTTCTTTGGCTAGAGATATTTATCGGTTAACATTCTTATCTATGGACACATATTTTTGAATTCTAAACATACCTACCTACCTACCTACATACATACAAGCATGCATGCATGCATGCATGCATGCATGCATCCATCCATCCATCCATCCATACATACATACAAGCATGCATTCATACATACATACATGCATACATACATACAAGCATGCATTCATTCATCCATCCATCCATCCATTCATCCATCCAAGCATGCATCCATCCATCCATACATACATATGGTTGAATAATAATAATTAATAATAGTTATTAGTTTGGTAATAGCTTAAGCGCATTTCAAATAAATGTACTGATGCATAATTCCGTCGTTGTGTGATACGTACGTGATAATGTCACGAATTTAAATATTTGCACATGAATAAATGTCCCGATTCAACCTGCCTCAAAGAAAATTCAATGCCACATCTGCAGTATTATACCTGGTTTCTCATTACATCTTTAAATAGAATGTGCTGCATTACTGCAAAAACGCTAGCAGCAAATTTTCAATAAAAAAAAATAAATAAATAATTGGAGCAATTTCACAATCGATGTATACATAACATTTACATTAAACTTTAAATCTGGATATCAAGATCTACTGACAAATAAAAAGAAGAGAGTAATCATCTACCTTGAAAGTTTTGTCAAAGCACTTGTCTCATGACTCTTTCTATTGCAGACGAGAGTTTCAGATTTTCATATATAAATCTAATGGGCTTTTTAGACAAAGTAACGAACATATATATATATATATATATATATAGATGCATACTAATATAGGTACGTACAAAAGTAAATACTTGCATGCATGCATATATTCATACATTTTTATACTGTCCATTGTACATGTATATTTATTGTTTGAGTATGGGGTTTGAAATCATGCATCACGTGTCTATTGGCGCGCTAGGAGAAGTCTCACAATGTTAAAATAATGTACGCACGTGAAAAAAAACTTACAGATGTAAAATTGTAAAATTGTAAAATTGTTGCTTATTTGAGTGATAGCATGATGAAATTTAATATTATACGTGGCGACTGAAAAAATACTGAAATGGTAAGAAAAACATTTCAGTCCATTGTAATCGTGTCACCCTGTGGAGGATGCCAAACTGTCATTGTCATGGAGATTTGTTTTTCTGTATAGTATCAGTAACACCTAGAATTAAATCTTAAACCGTCTTGTATCAGACGAATGTTATTAAGTTCAGCGTCCATCCACCCATATACACTTTGCAACACTGCCTAAAGTAATTGAGCGGTAACATATGTGCCTATGTTATATTTATTGTAATTACATATGCAGCGATGAATAAAACAAAATCACAGTTTTAATGCCCAGATACCATATTCAACGTCACGTGTAAAACAATATACATGTACCTCGTCGCTAATGATATATTCTGCACGGTAAATTGATACTGACATAGTACGGAATATTTAAAATGAAGCTATCCGCAAAATTTGAAGTAAACTATTCGTCTAGAAATGGTCATAATGTCTATTATTAAAGCAGATATGTTTTCTATTTTGTTATTCGTCTTTTGTTTTCACCTACTGATTATTCTTAATAGTTTTTTATTTTCTGTATCGGAATGTAATTAAGTATTTTTATTTGTGTTTCATTCTGCGCGTGTATCTGTGCAAGCCACTGTCTTGTCCGATAAGGAAGGCAATCTTTTAGGTCAATACGTATGGTAAGTTTGTTATTGTTCGCCAGCTTTGTCCAACAGATCCCTAATGATATATACACAGGAAAGGGAAGATTATTGGCTGCATAAATTACAGGAGCTGGAACTTCTAAATTTAGGTGAACTGTAAATGGGGCCATGCAACGAAACCTGGCTGGAGGAAGAGAACCCATTAAATGTCTCGCGAATAACACATGCGTAAATAGGTTTACGTGAAGAGCCACTATAATTTATCTTGATTTATACGGTCTCGATAAGAGACTCAAATTTCTCCATATTAACCTAACAAAAGAGAAATTATCTGCCTTGAATGTTTTTTTAAGCAATTGCCCTCGGACATTTTCTAAAAGTGACTGGAGTCTCATAATTGCGCTGGTAAATATAATGTGTTTGTTTCACAAAGTCATTCGGTTTAACTCAGTTGAAGAGATTTTATTGAGTGTGGCAATATAAAAATACACAGTGTGAAAGAATAAGAATTTCAATCCATTGGAAGTGTCACCCTATGAAGAAATCTAGATGTCATCGCCATGGACTTCGAACTCCATATATGTGATTTATCAATAATGCCTTTATTTACTTGACAACAGACAACAAAGCTATATCATCAATCGCCATATTTCAGACGACTGTTGAACGTCCAATATCTATCCATCCATACATACAGACAAACATGATTACTTTCCATATACTGTCCAATGTATATGTACGTGATATGACAAGTGTAGTATGTCTAAAGGTTTCTAAGCACACCAGATGAATTTGATTTTTTAAAGTTTCATCCTTATATCATTTTCAAAATATTTTCCTGAATGTAAATATGCGGGATGGAAGAGAATACAAGATCTTAACGCCCACATAACAAAATTCAATGTACCTGGTAGCTCATGGAATATTCTGGACCTTAAATGTATATGGCCTCTATATTCCATAATAAAAAATAGCAAGAAAGTGTCAATAAAATTTCAGGTCTAGAAAGGAACCTTCATAAGGCATGAAGACACGAAGCTATTATTTGTTATTTTTTTATTTCTGTACTTTTCGTCATAGATTTTTATTTGAGAACGTCTAGGAAAAAATATCAGTGGAGACGAGGTTTTCATGAGAGGTAAAATGTATGTCTGCATCACGTAGCACAGACCTCACCCTTCTAAACAAATTCTCACTCTTTACTGAAACGTTGTTCTGAAATATTCTCACTCTTTCCTGAAATGGCCAGCGTTAGTGTCTCAGTACAGAGTTATTTTGGAAAAGAATAGGAAACCATAATTGCACAATACACCCTGTGCTTGCAATAGTTTAGAATGTATGCCATAAAGCTGCAGTGATATTGAGCTGTATATTTCTGCCTATAGGAAAGAGAAAGTCATGAGATTTATATGTGTAAATAGTTTCGTTTCAATTGTGGTATTCTAATGGTATAGAACAAAATGGCGGAACATATAATCCATATTTGACATTTGGAAAGTGGCAGATGTCACTGTCGGAAAGATAGCATGAACACAGACCTTATTACCAGAAGACCCTCTTAACATATTTGGGCTACGGACACGATCTATTCAATAATCAATACATTATCTGTAGAATTTCACTGGAAATGAAAACGGTTGATTAACTGGTAGACAGAGCTTAATATGTGATATTCTGGATTTTCACGATCGTTATTGTAACATCGTAAAAGGATCGGAATTAATGTAAAAAAGACATCATGATGGTCTAGTTTCATTTATTTTCTATCATTCATATTATTTAAACTGTTTCCCTAGAGGTCTTGCAAACAAACACTTTGCCACGGGAATGCATTTGAAATGTGCTAGCAAAAGGTTATCAATATTGCCAAGCCATTGCCTTGTATGGCATTCTATGTTGAACTCTCGTTTGAAACTTTCGCTTAGTGTGAATGTTCCACACAGGTGACAATAATAGGACCACACACACACACACACACACACACACACACAC
>JAECUM010027369.1:0-21791 GCA_016617855.1 Megalonaias nervosa | reverse complement strand
TGTTGAGATGGTACTAGGTCGGATCTTTCCTTGTTGACTAGAAAGCCCTGACTGGTAAGCAGTGTAACAAGGGTTATCATGTCATGTTTTAAGACATACCTCACCTGCTGCTTCTGCAGGATGTCGTCCAGGTAACTTGATGTTGCCGCCATAGAAATGGTCAGGACATTCACCATTACTCGGTTCATAAGATGAGTGAAGACCCAGGGGCTAATGCCAAGTTCATCTAGGGGTGCTCTGAATTGGTATATGATGTTGTTGTAGGCGAATTGCAGGAACTTCCTGGAAACCATGTGAATTAAGTCCACACTGTTTGCAAAGTCTATTTCTTAGATGGCATTCAAAATGCACTATAGTGTTTTCAATGAGATCCAAGGGATGTAAATAAAGTGATTGAGGGAACTTAGGTTGATGACCAGATGCAAAGTGCAGTTTCCCTTAGGGACCAAGAACAGTCTGGAATAAAACCCAGGAGAATCTGTATTTTGAATGAGTTCTACCACCCTCTCTGGAGAAGGTCATTTCTTTCTTGCTGCTTTGAATGAGTCCAATGGATGTTTATAACTGTTGGGACAGAGAAGTCATCTCAGAAATCACATGTTAAGTCCATGGATCATCATGGTAAATCTTATCCATTCGGATGCAAAGAATTGAAGCTTTCCTCTGACATGGATATGTGGAAAGGGTGGAGTGGAGATTATGTCATTTTCTGATGGGAGAAAGCTGTCGGGAGGAGAAATGAAGGAAGGATGAACAATAGGACCCTTTTGTTTTTTTATCTGCTTTGGTTTGTGACAACTGTGGTTTTTGCTGGATGGAGCTTCAATAGTATGGTTTTTCTGAGGTTCTTATTCTATGTGTGGCCCTTGGGTACTTGTGTTGATGTCCCATAATATCTCTGTATTGATGCTGTGATTGTTTTGGGGGGGGGGGAATCGGTGACCTTGGTGGCTTGTGTGTGGACTTCTTCAATCTGGCCATTAAACAGAACATCAGAAGACAAAGGCTGTGCTTGTAGCTTGGTTTTAGGTGATCCTTAAGGAAAGTAGGAGGTAGACAGCACTGAGGCACGTTCTGTCAATTGTAAATTGTAGCTGCGGTTACAGCATTGGCCAAAGTGTGTTGAGCGGCCCTGTTCAGTACTTGGGCCAATCATGAGACAGACTCCCATGCATGCCCTGTGGAATTCAGAGTAGGAGAGGATAAGCAGCGCTCCACCTGTTGAAAGATAGCGGTAGAGATGAAGTCCAACAGAGAACCCATGACTATGATATTGCACACTAACTGCCTAGCGTCATCAAAGGCCATCCGATCCATACATATGTAGTGTGGCTTTGTCATCTACAAAACTGCAATATCACTGTCAACTGCTCGGGCTTCCAAATGAAATACTGGTGTATGGCAAAGGCTGAATTGTGTAACTTATGATGAAGGCAGCTCAAAATGTCTGTAACTCTCACAGATTGTGGAAGTAACTGCAACTGGATTCTTTCTTTTCGTAATAAGATCAACAGATGCTGGAGCTCTGGTCCAGGTTGTTGATGGAGTGGGAGGAGGAGGGCAGGGGTCAAAGGTGGAAAATTTCCGCAATGGAGGCTTGGAAGGCTGAATCTTCACGTGACATCGGATAGTCTAAAACTGATGACATCACATGAGAACAAGCATCATCTTATTGGGTGCATGAGGTGAGGCTAAAGTCTCCTGTAATATTTGAGACTTAGCTTGAGAAAAGTGATGAGGTCTGCTGCTCAATAAACTTGTAGAGTGCCTGAATTAGAAACCATAACTTCTATAAGTTACTGATTAAGGAGTCAAGTCTCGTGGCCAAACAGCAAGAAATCTGAATTAGACTGGTCCCCATAAATGCCTGCATAAGTCGGGTTCGACAAACTGGAAGCCAGATTGTTTTCTGTTGACTAGCCTGTATTAGGTTTTTGGTCCCTCATGGTCCCTAGTATATGGACTAGACCAGTCGAAATGAAAATAGGCCATCTGTGTGGTAAGGATGTCATCAGGTTTGTCAGGTTGGGATAGGTTACAGGATGTTTGATCAACATAACTGGTCTGTATATCTGCTGAGCAAGAGGAAATTTGGCTGTTTGTTTAGCTCTTTCCCTTACTGTTCTGCAATAGAAAAAGGGTCAAACCCTTAGGAGGCAAGACTGATAACTGTTGCCAATAATGCTAAGTCATGTGGTGTTGACTTGGGTGAAAGAGCTGCTTCAGAGCTTTTGATGTCCAGTGCTTCTTGACTGAAGAGTAAGAGTTGACTTATCTCCCTTGTCCACCAGAAATTCTCGCACAGGTCAGCATACAGACATATGATGTCTTCATCCTTAGCTGTGCGCTTCTGCTCTTGCCCCTAGTTCTAATCTGTAAGACAAATAAAGCAGAATGTAAGAAACTGTGTATCCCTGTAACTGTCTTTTGAATGCAATGTCGGTGCAGAGCTAAATCTCAAAAGTTGACCCAGAAATTGATTCAGTCTAATAAAGCAATAAAGGGTACTGGTAAAATATAATGACGATACCACCTGTGGGAAGAAGTATAAACCTGTAGGCCTGCACCTGTTTTGTTTGAATCAGAGTGGGTGCACAGCTATACCAAATGGTGGTTACCTGGAAAACAGTGTTAGACGATCTTAATTATGATACTACCTGTGGGGAAGGTCAAGGAAGGCATGTACAGGTAGAATCACTGAAGTACGGCATCTCAAGGCTAAGGATGCCTTGTTAAAGAAAACTCACCTGTATGTATCAGTAATGATGGATTTATACATATATAAAGAGTTTCTTAACGGCATAAAGACATGCACTCATATAAAAATATTGTAGCCTGAATCGTGTTAAGTCACAGAGGCTACCCATGCAATTGACTCTTAAATATGATGGACTGCTTATGCAGATAAACATCAATCAAGTGTCGCCTATGGTAATATGCATGAGCAGGACACGACTGAGTAAACTGTGTATAGAAAGCTTACTTGTATTCATCCAACCAGAGTGGAAATAATACAGAAATATACACCAGTGTCTATATTACACACAATAAACCTGCACATAAAAAGGAACTGAGACACCATTATTACATACTTACAATGTAGGTGTGACAATATCCATCATGAGGTAATTCTACCCGTGGAGAAAGAGGCCCAATGACTGCCTGTACAAGCAAAGTCACTGAAACTTCGTGCCCAGATGCTATGAATTCCTTGGTATAAAAACTTGCTGATAGGTACCCATTCGTAATGGAATTACATATTTATTGGGAGCTTTTTGTAAGGACTATACACAAAATAATTATAGCCAGAATTTAGCGTGACATCGCTTAGGCTCCGTGTGCAAATACCAAAATGTGTGATGTTGACAAAGTCTTAGAAAATTGTAAAGGCAAAACTTTGTTCACATAGGAAGAGAAAAGGTTGCTGATATAGATGGGGTATACTTACCTTAGAAGTGAAAAACTCCTCCAACTTGTAATGGTATGTCTTCCAAGCAGGTTCTGGCGTTTGCAAGGTCTCTCATGAGAAAGCATGTTTCTTAGCATGAGCAGAAGTAGTAACTCAGAGGTTCACGGATTTTGCCACCAATCCTTATACCAAGGGAAGATCACTCTGCCCAACCACCACCTAGGTTGGCAGACAATTTTTTGCTCCCTTTAGCTAAAAGTATTATCTGGGAGGGCTGGATTTGCGAGGTAGTAGTAGTAGTTCTCCTAAGGTATTATGATTGGGTAACGTATTTGAAGAAGAAATGGCTCGTACTTTAAAAGCCAAAATCTTCATTAACCATACCTGATCATTGTGAGAGTTCAGAGTATGTCAATCTAATAATCCCATTTAGCCAAGTGGTGAGTGCTGTGGAGTTATGTCTTGCATTCCTGCCATAACTGGTAGGAATAGCCTTTTACAACTACAGCAGACATTCTTCCTACACCAGCATCTGAGAGCATGTACCAAGTCCAGCAAAATCACTTCTCCTAAAAGATCAACTCAAGAGAGAGAGTGGCAGTTATTTGTTGGCTGCCAAGCTACCATAACCGTTTATAGGAACAAAATCAGGTTGTGTCATTGGAATGACAATTCCATTGGAATGGAACTGTATGTAGTTTGGATCCACAGACAGTACAGTCAGCTCATTCATCCTGTAATGTGAAGCTATCAGGAATAACTTTATGATAACTGCTTCACTGAGACAGAAGATGGACCCAAAGTTAGATAAGTAGAGCCATATCAAGATTTGGGAACCAGTTGAGCGAGTGTGGTCTGGATAAGGTGAAATTGGACAGCAAGTCAGAAAGGTCCTTACTGTGGCCAATATTATCTCTCCCATGATGTTTTAATGTGACTGATAATAATGGAATGGTATACCTAGATTGTGATAGGAGCTAGCTCAACTTAAAGAGAAACAGAAAAGAAGCTAGTTGGGGAATGTCGATAGAGAATGGTGTGATGTCTTTAATATGACACAAGTCATTGAAAACCTGCCACCTCGCCTCTTATGTCTCCAAAGTATAGGGCTATCTAGCTGATGTAATCCTCTCAAACAACTGAAGCACTGAACTCCTTTTTGCCCAGGACATTCCTGACATGACCAAGGCATGAACTAGTTTCTCCAGGTACAAAATGAATAATGGTGACCTTGACTGCTTGTGCAGAATGGGGGTCACTATGATTTCCAAGGTATGTCTGTTGCTAAATTGAGCAGATCACTGATTCTAGATCTGTACCATCAGAGAGGAGCAACCACAACAATTTTTCAGTTCATGCCAACAATTTTCTGTCTTAGTTTCTGTATTAGAATTGCTGGATGGAAGTCATTGGCCCATATTCCATCCTAGCTGATAAAAAGGGCATCAATGGCCCAGGCCTCTGGGTCCAGAAATGGAGAGATAAAGGTTGGTATTGTGTAGTTCTACCATGTAACAAATAGGTCTATCACTGACCTGCCCATTGGATGCAGACTTGATGGAAGATCAGAGACTACTCCACATGATGTAGCTGGCTTCTCCTTGAGAAGGAGTCAGAAAGGATATTTAGCCTGCCCGTGAAGTGCAAGACTTGTGTACTGTAGTATCAAAACTTTTGTGGAGTGCCAATTTTCTTGGAATTCTGCCCCAAACCACGAACTTAAAGACCACACCCTCCCTTATTTTCTTACCGTTTTTCACTCCTAGAGATCAACAAAGCTATTTGATAAATCAATGTCATTTCTGTAATCTGGTAATAAGACATTATTTTTTACATCTATTTTAATTTTACCCATAAAAAATGGAGCTATTAAGCATTTTATATTGTTTCAATGTACATGTATCTAGTACATGTATCCAGTATGTGGTAGCTGTAGTTTCCATTCATGGCCTTCTTGTGACACAAGGATAGAGAGAATAAAGAAAAATCATCAGGTATTCAAACACTAGTATTACTAAAAATGAAAGAATATTAAACGATGATATAAATAAAAATTAGATTTAATACTTATTCAAATCAATTCTTCATTCAAGTGAAATTGCTGTTGAAAACTTTTAATCCTCAAGAAACACATCTCCTTTTATCTATGCATGCTAAATCCCTATAAACAACTAGACTGAAATATTAAAACTATTGCTTGAAGCAATTACTAATGAAACAGTTTATTATACTAACTACCACAGAGTACTGAAGGTCACACTTCACTGATTTTCTGACAAATCACTGAATCAGTATTATGTCAATCAAGTCTGCTGATGCACAAAGATTTCTCAGTTAAATAATCCTGAAAATGTTCAATTAAACAAGTCCAGTATTCTCCAAGTCCTGGATAATTAGGTCAGGTCTTTCACAAATTTTCATGCAGAAAAATTTATCCATTCAGCATGAATCAGCTTGATTGATGAGTTTATAACTGAAGTCTAGTGGCTGAAGCTGGTTCATACATTAGGCAAGTGATTCCATTAGGCAAGAGGCAGCAGGTTACATGCTTCGTTCTCATGTGAAATGATGAAATTATCCAAACTGAATGGGATCTAAATTGAACTCTTAAGCCAATATGTTAATGCTATGGTCATTAGAAAGTAATTTATGGGCAGCATTTTAAGTAAGAGATCATATGCATGTACTTTAATAATCTACTAGTTTAGTGTTGTTCGCTGTGTCAGCTCCATTTGATGTTGAGGCTTCTGATTTGTGCTCATAAACGTAGTCTTGTTTTAAACATTAAAGTGGCCACCATTTGTTGTTGTCAAAGCTTATTTTTTGATTTTTTGTACTCTTTATTTGGGGTATTTGTAGATTTTATTCCAAGAAATTAAATACCTAAAAATGTTCAAACTCTGACAGGCAAAAAAACAACAAATTGACATACCCATTTAAAAAACCCCACAAAAATTGAAACTCATGAAAATAAATGATACTGCAGTATTTATGTGATAGTAGGCACATTAATGAAGGCATTCACATACCTTGCAAAGATCCCATGATTTTGTCTCCATTGTGTGAAGAGGTAGGTCACCACTACCAAATTGTTAGATATTATCAGAATCATCTTCTTTTGGATGCATTCTGCCCAACATTGTAAGGTACTGAAAACAGCCTTTATTTCCAGGAGACTAATGTGAAGTGCCACAAAGCCTGGTAGCATGTGTGCTGCCTAGCCTGACAAACTGGCATCTGCACAGCTTATGGCTTTCAGGTCATAGGCTTCTAAAGATATTCCTACCACTAGCCACTCCTTGTCTTGCCAAAGAAACAGAAAGTGTTTGATTTTGATAAAGATCATAATATGGTGATCTAAATGACCAAAGATTGGATGCCACTGTGCCAGAAAAGACACCTGCAGAGAGTGCATGTAAAGGTGATCAAGATATAACAGGTCTGCCACCACAATGAAGAGACAATGAATGTTAAGAAAATCCCTCAACAAAATGAATGTTTCAGCAGACAACTTCTCTGCTAAATGAACGATAATGATGGATTTGGGACGAAGACAAACCAGGATGGCATGAGTTAGAAACTCCATATCACAATAAACAAAATTTTGAGAAGGAACAAGATTTGACTTCTATACATTGACTATCCACCCTAAACTGTGAATGAGGTAGAGAAGGTTGTATGTGTTGTGAAGCAAAACCAAACTTACTTAAAGATTTTCCAGTATATCTAGGTAGGACACCACAGCTGTGGAGGAGGATGTCCTGAGGAGGGATGTGATGCAGTTCAACATCTTGATGCATGCCCCAGGGCTGAGATTGAGGCAGAATCAAAGAGTACAGAATTGGTACATAACCCTACAGTATGCAAAGCAAAGGTATTTGCAATATACCATACTAACAGATATATAGAAATAAGCATTGGTCAGATCAAGACTAATCAAATATTTGTTGCATCAAACAGAAAGAGTGACTGACCTGTCTGTCTCTATCTTGAATTTCATGGCAGGAAAATACTGAGTTTGTGCAGCTCTGTGACAGGTCTCAATTTCCCACTGGTTTCTGCAACCAGAAAGAGTCAGGAAGTCTAGTTTTCGGACAACCTCTACCTCCTGCTTTACAAGCAAAAGCTCTTCTGCAAAACATCTGCCTTTGTGGGATTGCTTGAGATCTCCATCGTGAAGTGGGAGAACACAAATGGAGAGATATGGATGAATTACCCAATCCTTTTCTTGGAAATTGGTATAATCAAAATTTGGCCAGAGGGAGTCTGGTGACTAAAAGAGGGTCACTAGCAGGCTGGAGGAACAGCAAGTCACTGACAGTCTGGTGGGAGGCTTGTGGAAGGAGAAACCTTGTCCCGCTGACCCCCAGCCTGCCTGCAAAGCTAGGGGCATATGGCCACCTATAACTCACCTGGCCATGAAAAGGTTGATGTTGAGAATAACTCCTGCAATCTTTCTGGTGTCGACTGTTCCTTCACTGGCATACTCCCTGCTGGTGTCATGCTAAGATAGGGGTAACTCCTGTGCTACCTGCTTTCTCACCTCCTCAGTTTGTCCCTGAACAAAAGGGGGAGAACTGCAGAGATGGTAGACAGGGTCATTGAATGATGTGCTTTGTGAGAAGATTACTGGACTGCATCTCTTTTTATCAAGTCCCGGTTAAAGATGCCATTAGGGTAATTACCATTGTGTGGTGAGCAGCCCTACTGACTACCTTGGTAATAGGACTTAATCAATACCAGGCATGGTCACTTGTGGCCTTCTTCGCTTGATGAAAAATTGCTTAAGATGCCAGGTCAAGTAGGAAGGAAGTTTACACAGTGTTCCTGACCAACTTAAGTTCAGCATTACACACTTGACTGATCACTTTACAAGAGAGTTAAGCAGACATAATGATGGCAGTAATATTCTTGTCTAGGTTAGGTACATTTTAATAACAAAATCTGTATGTGATTTGTACCAGTGTGGTAAGAAATTTGTAGGTGATGTAAATTTTATCTGAGAGACACCTGGCAATTTCTACAATCTTTGACAACTGTTGTAAAATTCAGAAGGTGAGTTGTTCATCATCATTGTCCATGTCAACATACATCTTGAATTTGTAAGCAGGATTTACTGCCAGTGGAGTAGAGCATTCCAACAGAGACAAACTTATGTTATCACATTCTTAAAACTAAATTCTGCACTTTCCATGATTGGATCATAATTTTCAGGCATGTCCATGTTGCCCCCTTCATCAACAGGGGAATGTCCTCCTCCTGTACGTGCTATGATAACACTGAATCATTGTGATCTGTACATAAGGTTCTACCTGTCAGATATGCTATAGGTGCCAGCCGAGTCATGTCCAGCATGGTATGTGGTCTGGTTGGGCAACGCCTGCCTGGTGTGGTCAAATGTGCCAGACTGGATGGCTCCAAATGTGATATCACAGATATAGCTGACCAGGTGGTCTGCTGGATGGAGGACACTGTCACTCTAGTAACTGTCCAGCGATGTGCTCAGCTGGCTGACATGCCAGACCAAGACGAGATTCATGATTGCCAAATCTGTATACTGACTGTCAGGATGATTGCACAAGATGGTTGGCAACCAGGACGATGTATGGATGACAAAATGGTTTATCCAGCTTGCTCAGTTTCATCATTTCCACTTTCATGCTAAGGTGGGCAATAGGGATTTAAACCCACTGGGCTGCAAATTTGTGTTAAAAATGGTCCTCAGCATTCTACCCAGAGCTTGCTGTAAAATGCTTATCATTCCCAATTCCAACATTTGATTGGAATTGCCTGTCATCATTTGGATCTGGTCATAGTCACCACAGGAACCATTCTGGGCATTTTGTGAGGGTGAGGATGGCATCTTACCATCTCCCATGAATCTGATTTGGATGTATGCTTAGAATTTCATGCTTGGAAGATTTGAAGCATGCCCTTTTTTAAAAATTGTTGAAATAAGCAACTTCACGTCACAGATGTGACCTAAGAAGTACATAATGATCAGAAATTTAACAGTGCAATCTAATTATATGGGTGAAAACTCGGTCTTACAAATAGATGTCATATGGGCAATAACGACTGGTAAAAATTGCAAAAATATGAATTAAATTCGCTAGGAATAATGCTCCCAATATTTTGATTATATTGCTCAAAGTAAATAATGGATGGTCAAAATTAATATAAATTTCAATGGATTCTTGAAGGCACTTTTCAGAGTTGCAAACAAACATTTAAACTGATTACATCTGGGCTACTTGTGTCCACTTAGTGGGAACAAGGTGAACTAACCTGTAGGAGTTACCTCCATTCCTCCATATGATATAGAGAAAGAAAGACGTTTTCTCTTCTTTCAGGTAGGGCTGAATTTGGAGGTAGAAGAGAGTAATTATCTACTTATAAATTTACTGGGTAATGTACTTGATGGCAAAATTAGTCTCTCTTAAAGTAAAAATGTGTCATAAGAATTTTAAAGAAACTGCTTTGATGGCTGTCTCATTTTTGAAAATTTGTCACTTCTGACCTTAATGGGTTCAGATACTCTTATTACATGCATATATATGTACTTACTAATGAAGCTAATGGAGCACCGTAGGCTATAATGCTCATCAATACAGCATAGAAACCTAAATATTTGGTTGCTAGTTTAATATCTGTTTGGTAATACTGCACATAGACCAATGGCATCAGCAGCAACAATAATCCAAGAAAGGTATAACAGTGAAGAGTTTTCTGAAATAAAAACAAAGAGTTAATACTGGAAATTTATTATGGAAATTTTTTGACATAGAACACAATAATAAAACAACTAGAGCATTATGACAACCCACCATCACGAATCCTCTACCAGGAACCATAGGGAAGCGAATGAAAAAATTAAATCCCTTTTGCATATCCATGTTGCATCATGATTGAGCTGTCAGGAGGACAATATATACCCTCACAATGATCATGATATGTTAATTTATTACATTTAGGAATACACTGGCAGATTGGGGTGGGAGAATGTCTCCTGGGCTTGCTCAAGGTGCAACACAGCGATATGAATGACTATGATCCTGCAGTAGGTGAGATTGTACCCATCAGTTCAGGAGGAGGTGAAGTCATGGAAAGACAGGCAGAGAGGCTGACATTAAAGCATGAGGATAAATATATTTCAATTATTTAGAAACAATGTATTCCACAGTTTCCCACTAATATTCCAACTTAAAAGTACCCAATGGCCCATCACTCCTAATTTGTTACTCTGCTTATGATAGAATCATACGGTACATCACTCACATTTTATGTACAAATTATGCTACACATTGTTTCCAGGGAAACATAAAAAGATTTAATGTGAACAATACCAAAATGTGACTCCACACAAATTGCTTATAATGTGTACCCTGTTTGGTTGAAAGACCTTAATAAACAGTTTAAGATTGCATTGGTATAGAAAACATACCTGTATGTATCCAGTTGTGGTAGATATTATAAATATGTTATGAGTTTTCTAGAGCCCACTACAGACTTGTGCTCCAAGAAAAATTAAAATGACAGCCAGAACTATTGTGATGTCACATTGGCTATCTGTGCAAGTATATAAATGCTAATAAGTGAAGGCAAAGTGATAACTGCAAAGGCAGAACTTTGTCATCACAGGAAGAAAGAAAAGTTGAAAATATAGATAGAGTATGTGTGTGTGTGATTGATTTGGATTTTTAACTAACTTTAACAATTTTTCAGTCATATTGCTAAGATGCCCGCAGTGTGACAGTTTATAGTGATGTCCAGCACTGAGGCATCATGCTACAGACATGTAGCATCATGTTCCACCCAATCACATTATCCTGACACCAGGCCAACCAGTCCTAATAACTAATCTCTTAATGCTGAGAGCCAAGCGAAGCAGCTGTCACTATCATGTTTATAAGTCTTTGGTATGACTAGGACAGGGTTTGAACATGTGACATCCCATGCTCTAACCACTTAGGCCACTGGAGCAGTCATAGATGGAGTATACTTCCCTTTTGAAGTGAAGACTCCTCCAACTTAGAAGTGTAGAACTTCCAGAAACTTTGTAGAGGATTCTGCAAGGTCAATTTTAATGAGATCATGCAACTTGGCATGAGTGGAAGTAGTAACTGAGATATTCACAAGATTTGGTTATTGAAACATTGGAGAACTCAAGTCGTTGTGTAGAAACAAAATTGATGGATGGACAGTTGGAATGATGGACATCATAATACACTCTGCTAAATGGCAGGTGTACAAAAACCTTACATAGTCACTGGAACAAGAAAAGTAGACCACTGTGATCTAAACACTAGGATCAGTGAGGTGATTAATCCTAATATAAATACATGTATAACCATTAAATTTCATGACTAGACAAAATATGTCCAAGGAATTGAGCTACATGCAAAAATCATTGGAGTGTGAAAATTAAGTTCCTGGGATATACTTTTGCCTGTGGTCAGTAGTACCCTCCAAGACGAATACACCCATTAAGTTTTATGAATGTACACACGTGTTTGGTAAACTAATCTAGATTCAAAAAATGAACATAATAACTGGACTATGAACAGTATGTACCAGTCACCTATTTTTGCCCATGGTAAGTAGTACATTTCAAAATCAATTAACCCATCAAGTTTCATAAAAATGTACATACAATAGCATCTGATAAAGTGAGCAAAATAACAACTTAATGTAACTGCTGGGGCACAATGACCTACTGTTGACTGAAGTGGGAACTATAGTCCAAGACAAATACACTCCAAGTTGCACAAATGAACATGAGCTAAATGAGAAAACTTCAAGCTGATACTTGCAACAGCAAACACAACAATACTGTTGAAAAAGTGATCCATATGTTTTGCCAATGCTTCCCAGGTGAAACAAATATAATGAAGAACTATGAATAGCAACAGTATATCTACAGCACTAGTCGTGTCATGTAAATATCTGAAACATTTTGGGAGTTTTGACCTGGAATGGAAAGAATCAATAAAAGATAGATCAATAGATGTTCTGACAAACAGACAAAAATATAAATAATCCTGAAACTGAGGAAATGTGAATAACAAAAGACAAATGTGGACCACCTGTCTAATAAGTACACCAAATTTCATAGATATATCATGAACAACTTGAAAGTTATGCCACAAAAATTAAATGTTTATATGTAGAAAGACAGAGAAGTATTTTCCCCAGATAGCTGTCAAATTTGGTCAAAAATTTGGTTCAGCAGTTTTTGGGAAGAGCTTGTTTTATTTTGGTCATATCTGACAGAGAATTGGCACCAGAGGTACAAATTTAAAAGGTTTTCAAACAAGAATGCTTTCTGTCAAATTCTGTTCAACAGTTGGGAGAGACTGTTTAAAGATTTTTTTGTCTTTATTAATGGCAGCAATATCTGATGGAAGACTGGCATTTCTTGTATGAATTCAAAAGCCTTTATGCCTGAATGATTTGTTAAATATAGGTCAGATTCTGTCCAGCAGTGTTTGAGAAGTCATTTCAAGGTTTATCTATTTTCGGTAACACTGGGAATATTTGATGGAAGATCAACATTACTTGTACGTATGAGGATACTCTTCTACCAAATCTGATCAAATTCTGTTCAGCACTTTCTGAGAAGTCATGTAAAGAATTCTCTATCTTTTCTAACGGTGACCATATCTGATGGCAAATCAGTGTAATCTGTATAACCTTGAAAATCCAAAATTTATACCATGATAATTTTTGTCAAAATTCAGTCAAATTTTCTTTTCAGTAAATTTTACAAAAAAGTATAAAAATTTTATTATTTTTAGTAACAGTGGCCACGTTTAAGGGTGGATTGGCATCAATTGTAAAATTGTTCATCATGCTGGAAAACTTTCTGTCAAATTTAGTCACTTTCAGCAACAAAAGTTATATACAATTGTGGATTGATATCATCTGTGCCATGTTGAAAGGCCTTCATACCAGGATTCTCTCCATCAAGTTTGGCTGAAATTGGTCCAGTGATTTTTGTGAAGCTGCAAATAGCAACTGTTGATGACTGACACATAATGCATAAGACCATACCTTAAGCTCACTTGGCCTTATGACAAGGTGAATTAGAACTCTGTTCCAGCGTATCTGAATTGCTCACCTAGATGACCTAAATCGTAAGAGTGAAAAAAGTCAAATGGCAGCAGGCCAAGATATCTGGGTTGGTGTGAAGTTTCTAACCTTGAAAAGTTTTATATTTTTAGTAATTGCAGCTTACAGTGGATGTCAGATCAGCATCATTCATGCAAACTTGAAAGGCCTTAATGCCAGGATGCTTTCTGTGAAATCTGGTCAACCTCTGTTGACAGGTTTTTGGGAAGAAGTCTTTTAAATGGTTATTCTCTTTGTAGTAACAATGGTCATATTGAATAATGACTCTATGTCATTTGTTCAAAACTGAAAGAGTTCATGTCAGAATGTTTTCTGTTAAATATCACTGAATTCTGTTGAGATTTTTAGGAAGAAGTCTTTTGAAATTCTTGCTTTCTTAATTTTAGCAATGTATCCAAACTTGATGGAAGATCAGCATCATCTGTATAAATTTAAATGTCTTCATGCCATTATGATTTCTGTCAGATTTTCTAAAAATTCTGCTCAACAGTTTGCAAGAAGTCATGTCATATATAGGCTTTTCTATTTTTATTAACTGTGGTAACGATTTGATGGCAGAGCACCATCATATTTTAATTTATAAACTTGAAATACCTTTATACAAGGATGCTTTCTGTCCAAACTGGTCAAATTTTGCTCAGTGGTTTATTCAACAATGTCATTTTAAGGACTGTCTGTTGTTAGTAATGGTGACCATATCTGATGGCAGATTGGTACCAACTGTATAAAACTGCAAGGGCTTCATGTCAGAATGCCTTCTGGCACATTTGGTCAAATTCTGAAAAGCAGTTTTGAGAAGATGTTTAAAGGTTTTCTGATGTATAGTAATGGCATCTTTGTGTGACTGAGATTTGGCATCATTTGTACAACTTAACAGTCTTTCAAACCAGAATGCTTTCTGTCAAATTGTCAATTTCTGTTCAACAGTTTTTGAGAAGTCAGTTAAAGTTCTTTTATTTTTATTTTGAAAACAAGTTGTTTAAAGGATCTTTTATTTTTAGTAATGGTGGCCTAATTTGATGGCATGTCAGAATCATTGGTATACTGGCTTCTGAGAGAAAACAATTTAAAGAAGTTTTGAGGTTTAGTAATGGCAAATATATCTGAGGGCAGCTTTCTGTCAAATCCGGTTCGATTCTCTCTAGTTATTTTTCAAAAAAAGTCAAATAAAGGTTTATCCACTTTTATCACTGGTGGCAATTTATAATGAGGGGCACTAATTCAATTAATGTGAAAGGCCTCCATGCCAGTATGCTCTCTGACAAGCCTGGCTGGAACTGGTCCAATGGCTAATGAGAAGAAGTAACTAAAAGATTTTTATAATGTCAGTGACTGCAACTATATCAACAGCTGATTAGTACAAACTTGAAAGGTCTTCATGCAAGGCTGCTTTTTCAAATCCGGTCCGATTCTGTCAAGTGGCTTTTGAGAATATAGTATTTAAAGGTTTTTCTATTTTTAGTAATGGCAGACTGACGTAATTTTTAAAAAATCTGAAATGCCTTGATGTAATAATACTCTTTGCCACATTTGGATGAAACTGGTCCAGTGTGTTTTGCTTTTAAAATGAAATTGAAAACAGCATTTGCTGACAAATAGCAGACAATGTACATGCACACTTGACACAGGACTGTACCATAAACTCACTTGGAATTATGGCCTGGTGTGCTAGTAATAGGTACTAAACTTTATAAAATGTCACACCCTAACTTAAATCTAAAGAGAACTGATCACATACACATACTAGTGTTTTTTAAAGATGTATTTTTAATAATTAAGATAGATATTTTACATTTTTCAATGAAGTTCAAATTTTACTCACTCTTTTAGAGCAATATCGATAGAACACCAAAATAAATAAAAAATTTATGATAGATGACAACAGGCTGGCAGCTATGAGAGTATTTATTTTTGCGAGGAAACCATACTTCAACCAAATACTTGCACTGAAAATATAAAAAATGAAGAAATGAATAATAAGCGCTATTAACATATCAAGAACTTGTGTAATGGACTTGTGTAATAAATACAACAGAAAGGCAAATTACTTTACTCTAATTCTGTTCAATGATAGTGTCCTGTTGATTTTTATCTACATTCTATGTCTCTGTGATATACAACTTAA
Organism: Megalonaias nervosa; assembly: GCA_016617855.1. Lineage (NCBI taxonomy): Eukaryota > Metazoa > Mollusca > Bivalvia > Unionida > Unionidae > Megalonaias > Megalonaias nervosa. The sequence continues at coordinate 6,126 of JAECUM010027369.1, read as the reverse complement.
TAATGTTTTACTTATTAAAACTATTCTACCTACTTGTCATAATACTGCATATAACTTGAATGTGTGGTACCAGATATCCTGAACTGTGTGGTGCAACAAATCATAATTTCTTTGTAAAAGTCTAACATATAATGATTTCATTGTAAAGATAATATGACCTTTTCCCCAATTTTGGAATTCACAAGGTCACATTGACATCATTTTCACATTTTGAAAAATGTTTGAGTGAAAGCAGATGTCAATAATTAACATTCAAAACAGGAATACGTGATAACAAGAGTTTCAAGATGGCCACATGTACAGCATGTTGGAGGTCCAATCAGCATAATTTTTATTTAGCACCAAATAGAATGCATAAGAAGTCTTTTTTTTTTTGTGAAAACCATATATCATTCAAACTATCCATTCTGAAGAAGTGGCTATAACAAGATTTTCAAGATGGCCCAATTATAGTGGCTATACTGGATGTGAGATAATAACTTTTTTAATTTCTGACTAACTAGACATCATAAGAAATCATTATTAAATGAAATCATTATTAAATGAAAACCACATTTTGCAAAAAGTCATCTCTTTAAGAAAAGTAGCCACAATTAGATTTTTTCAAGATGGACAACCAAACATGATAAACAGTCTTTTGGATACAACCCCATGCTAATCTACAGCCATTTGTTTAGGAGAAGTAGAAACAAAAAGACTTGGTGACCATGCTTAAAGTCAGATAGGCACTATGTTAATTTAGTACCAAATAGACATCGTAAATCTTTTCACTAAAAGATATTACAATTAATTCAGAGGGATTGGTGATAACTCGATTTTCCTTATCAGATCTCCGCAGGGCACCATTTTCATTTACGACCAATTAGACACCATAATTTAATCTTACAGTGAAAAGCCCATTAAAATATGAACATATTAAAATATGAACATCATTCAATAGGAGTGGCAATAAAATAATTTTCAAGATGCCACCATGGCAGCCAGATGTTTCATTGAAAACACCATGTCTATATGACTATCCATTCAGGGATGAGGAGCAACAGTAAGATATTCAACATGGCTGCCATGGTGGCCATACTGGATGATGGAGGGGCACTATTTTCAATTAGGACCAACTAGACCTTTTAAGAAATCTGTTTCGAAAGGCTTCATGGCAAATCCTCACAGTGGTTATGGAATAGTAATAACATATTGTGCTAATGAATGATGGACACTGTAAACAGATGAAAGGCCACTGCATAAGCTCATCTGGTCTATTACTAGCAGAGCAAAAAATACCACTGCCATATCAAGTTTTTCAAGAGGATCATCAAGGCTGCCATTTTAAAGGCACCATTTTAAGACATGTGGCCATAAAATATCAGGAATTTTTTGTCCTGTGTTTTAGTGCAAAACCCTATTTGAATAAGATTTTATTGATGGTTGCTATGCTGGCAGTCTGATTAGCACCCTTTTCATTTAGGACCAACATGATATTATAAGAAGTCTGATTAGCACCCTTTTCATTTGGGACCAACATGATATTATAAGAAGTCTGATTAGCACCCTTTTCATTTGGGACCAACATGATATTATAAGAAGTCTGATTAGCACCCTTTTCATTTAGGACCAACATGATATTATAAGAAGTCTGATTAGCACCCTTTTCATTTGGGACCAACATGATATTATAAGAAGTCTGATTAGCACCCTTTTCATTTGGGACCAACATGATATTATAAGAAGTCTGATTAACACCCTTTTCATCTGGGACTAACATGATATTATAAGAAGTCTGATTAGCACCCTTTTCATTTGGGACCAACATGATATTATAAGAAGTCTGATTAGCACCCTTTTCATTTAGGACTAACATGATATTATAAGAAGTCTGATTAGCACCCTTTTCATTTGGGACCAACATGATATTATAAGAAGTCTGATTAGCACCCTTTTCGTTTGGGACCAACATGATATTATATGAAGTCTGATTAGCACCCTTTTCATTTGGGACCAACATAATATTATAAGAAGTCTGATTAGCACCCTTTTCATTTAGGACCAACATAATATTATAAGAAGTTTTGCAGCCAAATCCATGTCAGTATGGACATCTGTTTAGGAGATATAGCACTATGTTTTCACAGATGGCCACAATGATCAGCACCAGCTTTTATTTAGGAACAATCGTATATCATACAAAGTCTTTTAGTGAAAATTCCATGAAAATAAGAACATCCATTCTGGAGAAGAGGTAATAATGGGATTTACACAATACCTGCCAGTATGGCTGTATTTTGGTATCAGATAAACACCAATTTCAATAATGACCAACTAAATAACATAAAAAGACTTTCAGTGAAAACTCCAGTTCAATATGAACATTTATTCAAGAGAAATTAAGATAACAAGATTGTTAAGATGACTACCATGCTCATGTCAGATTACCAACATTTTCCTGAAGGATCAACTAGACACCAAAATAAGTATTTTAACTAAAATCCCATATTGATATCACATGTATTTTCTGAACAACACACATCACAGTGGGGGGCTTAATCCCCTCCACTTTTGCTCTGCAAAAAACACGCAGCAACGGACTAATAAAATACTTACAAATCACCACTGTGCTTGACTGGAACGCCATTGGCATCTCCATCACGGAGCAGCTGATCAGCATTATTAATTGACATTTGAGCATCCAATAAAGGAAACATGTAATAAGTGACTAACAATCAAATACCATTTCAGCAATCAGTGATCTTTATTTCAATCATATATATGGACAATAGACATTATTTTTAGAAGTCATGTGTATTTCGTACATTTAGAAAAGTTAAGCACTGACTTGACGAGAGGCCCACATTGATGAGTTTCTCTTGAACAGTGTAAATTTATCTTACTGTTTAAACATGAAAATTAATCCTCTGAGGTATGGACAGTTAAATTCCAGATAGATTCTGAATATATGTGTACTGTAAGGGACTGGCCATATAGTTTTTTAATGGGCTAAATAATTATTTCCGATTGTGGTATTTTTTTTAATTATTTCATTCATCACAAGGAATGGCATAGTGTCCTTTTTTATACCACAAATCAGAATAAGACCATAGTTTTCAAACATTTACCCCTACCCCTTTAAAACTTAAATGGTCTCTCCCTAATAAAGACTTGGCTTCAGCAGATGTTCTGCAGTAATAAAGGAAGTGACCAGTGTAAACACTGTTATAAAATGTTAGCATCTGAAGATGATGTCAATTTCAGGTTGGGAAAGGTGCGTTTTTATCATACAAATGACTCTGCATGCTGCACTTAATACATGTAGCTCAACTATTGTCCATTCGTTAACAACGTAAGTTTTACTGATTGACATTTCAATAGTCAATGAATGATGACCACCCACGGAAAGACCAAGACGTCATGTGTGATTACAATCAGATATCATTTCATGAATCAAGTAATCTTAGTTTCTATCAAATATATTGGGACAATAAAATAATAAAGAAAAAAGTCTTGTCTATTCTGTACATGTAGAGAATGGTTAATCAACTTCTTTTGCATGTTTACACTTTTTACTTTATTCAAAGAAATCTGAACAAACTTACGCACTTACTTGACGAGCAGCACACTGTATTGGTCTTCTTTTGAACAATGTAAATTCATCGTACTGTTTATGAAATGTAATCCTCTAAGGTTTAGACAATTAAATTCCAGTTGACAGCAAGTTTTGTTTAAAACACCCCCCCCACAAAAAACCCAGCAAATTCTGAATTTACGAATCACATAATGACCAAGTCATAAGGCTGAATATACATACTTGTTTAATTTTAACTGCACATGTACTGCAAGGGACTGGCCATTTAATTTTTTGGGCAAGATTGTTATTTGCGACCAGGATATTTTTTATTGTTTCATTCATCACAAGATAAATTTAAAATAAGAAAAGGAATGGCATGGTGTCTCTTTATAATACAAATCTCAAGTTTAAAACACAGCTCTATAATCCTGTGACTGGATGTCAGAAGAAATAGTACAAGATATTACTGAGAACTTGTTCAGGTCCCCACCACAGACTCCACTAAAAAACACACATACACCCACTCACAAATGTACAGTCACTTGTCACTTGAAATTTGACCATCATTTTATTCTTGTGCATGTTTATTGGGTATTATACATGCTATGAGTAAACAGACACATAGACTTTGCTTTGGTGCCCTTTCAAGGAAAGTCAGATCCCTTTTGAAATTTTGGAAACCTCACCCCCAACACTTGACCTCATCCAGCCCTGCACGTGCATGGGGGTAACTATCGGAACTTGTACAATATTGTTTCATATCAATCAAGTATGAATGCAATTTTGTTGTAAAACATTTAACATCTATCATTCTTTTCACTGCAGAGTGTGCAATAATAAAGAATTTCATATGATACTTAACAAGTATATTGCATGAACTGCAACAGAAATAAAGAAATGAATGCATCTGTACATTCTGATAATATAGCATAGACATTTTTTAAAAATAAGATTCATTGCACAAAATGTAATCGAAATACATTCCTTAGCACTTTCTTAAGATTCTTTTTTCATTTTCACTAGAGGATTCTTTAATATGCAGTAGAAAGCACTAAATCAATTCGAGATAAATGTAGAGACCAAATTTGGTATTACTGCTACTGACAGGTCTTTCATTTGCGTAATGTCATTACATCATGTTAGAGAAATATAAATTTAACAGCCATCATTTTATCAACTGAGAGAGAGATGAGGAATCCATCCCATGTCTTCCACTGAATCCATTTTAGCTGTAAAGCAGTATACCAAATACAGAAATCTGCTAAATACTATTGAAAGAAATTGGTTTGCATGTTTTATTTTTTTGTCTCAATAGCCAAACACTCCAACAGTCACAAACAGGAAAATGCACTGAAATAATTAAACATCTTAGATCTATATTACGACCAGGTTATTGATGTATTGTTTCCACATGACTGATTAGATTTTTCTTTCATGATAAAAATTTTGTTTTTATATTTTCTTTACAAGAATGGACAAAAATTAGGACAAATGTTGATACAACCATGCACAATGTCTTAATTTTGTTGAACATTTAATACTTGACAATTTTCCACTTATTATTCATTTCAACAATACACTGAGGTCCGATTCATTAGGAACAATTACCAAACCTCCACTGTTAATGAACTGACCATAATTTGAGATGTAAACTACAATGTGCCAAGTCAGATGGCTTGGTGTTGGAAATGCACCTTTCCCATGCTGAAATTGACATCATCTTCCATGCTAAAATTTTATAACAGTGTTTACAATGGTCACTATCTTTATTTCTGTAGAACATCTGCTCAAGCTAAATTCTTTATTAGAGGGAGACCATTTAAGTTTCCAAAAGGTTATATTATCTGAAACAATTTTATCAAGTGATGAATGAAAGAAAAAAAAAATGCCCCAAGCAGAAAAAACAATAAATTAAATAACCAGTCCCATACAGTATAAATGCAGACAGAATTGAACTCAAGTTTGTAGCTGTGTACATATATATTCAGCCTCATGAACTGGTTCATTTCTTTTCAAGAACTGAACATGTGGTTTGCATTTAAGTGTAAATTCAGTTTTTTTTGTTTTGTTGTGGGTTTTTTTGTAACAGAAGTGGATGTCATCAGAAATTTAAATGTACATACATTCAGAGGATTACTTTTAAACAGTAGGATAACTTGCAATGCACAAGAGAAGATCAAGAAGGTCTTGTCAAGTTAGTGCGTAAGTTTGTTCAGATTTCTTTGAATAAAGTAAAAGCATAAGCTTGTTGCAAAAGGTGTCAATCAGACTTCTGTAAATGAAAAAAGTACCGTTACTGTAGTATTAGTACAGTTTTCGAGGCATTGCGACCATGTTAATATAATCTAAAATTTGATTTGGCATCACACCTATTACATAAACTTTATTAGAACTAGGAAATGTGTATAATCATCTAATAATTATGTAGATAAATTGGTGCCTCTTTCTTTCTCTAACTCTTTCTCTCCATAAACCTCCAAAGAGCATGCATGCAGGGGTCACACACAGCAAACCTTGCCCATTTAACAGACCAAGTCTACTCTGTGGTGGTCTACACAATATATAGTGCT
>JAECUM010027365.1:0-22283 GCA_016617855.1 Megalonaias nervosa | reverse complement strand
TGTAATGCTAATTCCCATTGTCGCTACGGTATCCCCTATTACTACTATCATACCGACGTGAGGACAAGCGACGCAATCGCTCCCTGTGTGATTTCACCGTGGATGATATCATCTAGTTAGCAAACTATGTGTTAAATGACTAGGCTTGTACAAAGTAACAAAGAAAAGAGTGAAGCCAACAAGCTTTATAAAATTTAGTAAAAATAATTTATTTCCCTAGAAAACAAGGTAAAAATATGAAAAAGACCTTACGGTTTGTGAATCTAATCCAAACACTAATCATAGAATTTAAAAATATAAGTCCTATCACTAAAAGGTTCTAAATGAATCAAAGTTCGAATCCCGATGAAGTTCCAATATGGAAGGCGATGACGTCAGATGAGGTCGTTGTACTGATGTCAACAGTTCCTCGTTGAATCACAATTTATAATGTTCCAGTTTAGAATTCCAGAATAATTTCCACTAAATGTCTTTGTCAAAGAATTTTGATGAAGAAGACTACTTGTATGCTTTCCAGAGTGAATAAATTATTTTAAATTTAAAAAAAAACTAACTCAAACTGGTCATAACACAAAAAATCTCTGAGCTTCGAAGGTATTAATTTACGACTGACTGAAAACACTAAAACATCTGTTTTAACCCTCAATTTTAGATCACATGGTGGAGTCACGTGGTCAGTTAGCTCGAACAACGCAGTAAAATAATATGTCAATTAGCACGTAGGCTAGTATAGCCTTAGCTAAGAAACAATGATTCCCACACTGGAAATGAATTTAAAAAATGTTGTTTACAACAGAGCTGACGCAAGCCAAGAATGACATTGATTACGACCAATGATTTTCTCTCAGTGTTTACCAAATCAGAACCAAGGTCAGGAACTAGGTCAGCTAACAATATAATGTAGCACCACTACTGCGTTTTAATCAGGTCAAAACAGAAAACTGAATTTTCCAAAAAAAAGTCAAATCCAGTGAATAAAGTTATCATAACATGTAATGAAAATAAAAATAAAATAAAAAAATTTAAAACTAACACACAAGTAATTTAATTACATATACGTAACATATGTAACGTTAAAATGTTTTACGTTTACCCAGTTGGTGATTCCAGTCAAGTTACTGTAGATCGTATTGATAATCAACGAGTTCATCCACGTGATAACGTCATGCTGACGTGTCTAGAGTGCAACTAACGTAAGGGAGCTAGCGACCTTGTCGCTGGATAACCCTTCGTGGAGGCTATAAAATCTTCCGTGGTGGTAACTATGTAGCCGCTGATATCACTTGCAATTCCTCACGGACAAATCCACGCGTGGGTGCTGGCACTTCAAAGTAATAAATCGCCAATACTAGTGTTCCAATATCAGGAAATTTATTCAACATAGTTGACTTTTCAGCGACCACAAAGCTACACCCGTCAAACATCATGAGGTCTTGCCAAACATTATTCACGCGATAATCATAGGATCGTCTGAATCTGGTAAGTCTCTGTTGTTACTTAACTTCGTTATGAGAATGACCTGATAGGACGAGTTATATCTGGTCGCACCAACCGCTGATGATCATCGATGTTATAACGTCCTGCGAAATTACAGTGAGGCCGCCAAGTAAATATCATCCGAAGATAGACATTGCTGAATTCATCAAAGACGTTGATGACGCTTCCTCCGCTGACGACGTCTATGGGAGCATTAATAACCTAGTTGTGTACGATGATGTCATTTTGAATAAACACTTTAACCCTGAAAAATATTTTCTCACAACAAACACGAAAAGCACTGACGTGACCTATCTCATACAACGATACACGCAGATCCCAAAAGTAATCAGGGACAACGTCAATATGTTATTTGTGTTTAACAAGGTAGACTCACAAACACTTAGAAATGTCGATGCAGCATGGTGTTTTGACGCGATGAATGATAAAAATTGTTTCAATAATTTCTTTTCACATGCACAAGCAACCCCACGTTTTTTGTTTTTTTTTACCATGTCGAAGTTGACGCCAGTGCGTTACCGGATTGGAATTGATAAGATATATTCGGTGAGTTAACTCAGCTAGCTCAGTATGATAAAGAATCGCTGAGGTAAAAAACACACAGTGAAGTGTTAATACTCCAATGATTGCATAATAGAATACAAGTATTCTCATAGCAGTGACGAATAACCAGAATAAAAGTATCCCGACGATGAGTCGAACAGAATGACTGGTGCGCGAGCGCCCCGAAACAAAACAGCGATATTTACCTGAGCGGGATGAAGTCAAACAACAGTTGCAGTCGCGTCAAACAGATCGTGAAGATCTCACCGCGGGATTGAAATAAACATGTGCCCCACTAATTAAACCAACGAAAGAAATCGCCACTGTAACAGGAGCATCCACACAGACACTACAGCATCTCCCAGGTGTCGCTGAAGCAATACGAGGCGCCACAGCGGACATGAATGTCCGGTTAGCAGAACAAATCCGAGGAGTCTTTACTGCAGCAGGCGTACAAGAGCAAATCAGAGGTGCCATTGAGCAAGTGATTCACACGAAGAAGGACATGAAGAACCATCCGTGTATAAATCAGAATTGATCACAAAAGTGCAGTATTTTAGCGAGTATGAGTAGTGTAGTGGGGTAGTATAGCCTCAATGGGAATTAGCATTACGGGACCCTAATATCGAATATAGCCTCAAGATTTATAGCCTCAAAATATCACCCTGGGGTAGAATAGCCTCAATGGGAATTTTGTATAGGGACAATAGGAATGGAACAGGCAAGGTGACGTCACGGTACTGGACATTTGCAACAATGTAGCAAGTACCGTGACGTCATGCCACCTGTGTCATTTCTATACAAAGTTTGAATCATTCGCGTACGTGTTTGTGGATAGTATATAGCAAGTACCGTGACGTCATGCCACCTGTGTCATTTCTATATAAAGTTTGAATCATTCGCGTTCGTGTTTGTGGATATTATAATATTATACCCAAATTATACAACTGACTAAAAAAAATTTTAGATAAGAGAATAATGTTTTAGGGAGTTGAAAGATAAATTATACAATCGAATAAATTTTTTTTAGACAAGAAAGAATAAATCTTTTCGAGGCAGTGGAGTGGCCCTGAAAAGGGCCGTTGTTTGTTATGTTAACACCATTCCGTTAACATGGAGGGCATCTCACTGATCTTCTTCTCTTTCTTAAACTTCGTCTAACTTCTGGACCGTAGATGAGGACTCGCTTCAGACAGCCTTGTCTTTCCACATAGGTCCTTCTTTTCCAAACGCTTGTCTCGGTGATCCTAACGATTCTCAATGATGATCTCACATACATGGGTAAGTCCGTACGGAACAGCATCGACGATACCAGAGTAGACGATTCAACGTTGGTTCACATCTTTGTGACGAGGAACAGGTGAAGGGAATGAAGTGAACCGCGTTTATTTATAGTGGAAGACCGGATCGAAACGGATTGAAATTGTTCACCAATCCCAACATGCGTTACAAAATTCAGTCACTTCGCGGAGTCTGTCTTCCAATCCGAAGAGAGCTACCTGTGACGTGACATTCCCTATATAGGTGCGCTAGCGTCTGTGCGCAGTGAATCGATGCGGCATTGTTTTGTGAAACATGACGGAAACTAAGAAGACAATGAATTGGGGTGCACCGGCTGTGGAGACGAGAAGCGATGACATAGCAGTGGCTACCAAACTCAACACAGCGCTACTTCCAGAAGAGACCGATTTCAATTGGGGTTTAGCGGATTTTCTCTCTTCGCAAGAATTTCTTCCGGTACTAGAACCTTCGCCACCTTCTCCTTCTTTACCACACGTCGAGGATTTTAAACAAAAACAGAAAGAGGAATAGGAGAAATTTTTACAGCAACAGAATGAGGCAGAACAAGCATTTCTCCTTGAACAGCAACAGCGAGAAGAAGAGGCAAGGAGGAAACGACAGGAAGAAGAAGCAGTAGAGAAGAAACAAGGTCTAGGAGAGAAGGAGAACAGTGAACCTCAAACGGTAACGGTACATTTTGGCAAAGTTAAGAAGTTTGAAACAAATGTATCAGACTTCTTTATTACGAACAAGAGAAAAAGACCTTCTCGAGCCAAACAGTCTAACCCTGTTACTACACCGGAGATATCACCCCTAGTCATTTCTACCAAATCATTCACAGGAGCAAGTCCACAAGTAGGTCTTGGCCGTGGCAAAGGCTTAAGGCAGTTAAAGGTGATTGTTTCTCGTTCCTAAGTTTGTTCTAAGAAAACGACAAACACCCAACGGTCCTTTTCAGGGCCACTCACTTCTTTCGAAAAGAGATAATATTCATTTTGCCAAAATCAATTAAAACTCAAAAAATCCTTGTTTAACCCTATGATATAGGTGTTGCGAGTGCGTGAGTGTAGACCCTTATTATTCTAAACAATCAAAACAAAGAGACACTTACGTTTTTTTCAGTCTGGTCTATTCTGGTACAAATATTTACAATTCAATGTCACAACACAACATAACACAATACTTTTAAAAAGTTCATAGACTTCTTCTGTATATTTTTTCTTCTTTCACTCTCTCTGTTTTCTGATTTTCTTCACTTTCACAGTTTTTTCGTCCTCCTCTTCTTCCTCACCTTTTTCTCGCCTTCGTTTCTTCTCTTTCTGAACGAGTCGAGGTTCTTCCTTTGTCGAGGGCGCCTCTTTTTCTTCTTCCTCCTCCTTCTCCTGTTGTTTCTTAGGGCAGTATGAAGACCAATGTCCTTTCTCTTGACAATGATAACAAGTATCATGACTTTTGTCTCTTCTGACACTGGTCTTGCTTTTATGACGATCTGGACATTCTGTAGTCCAATGCCCTTTCTTCTGACAGATATAGCAAGTATCTTGACTTTTATCTCCAAAGGAGGAAGAGTAGTCCGTTGGTTTGTCTGAAGAAAACTTTCTTATCACACCTCGCAAAGCTCTAATCAGAAGATCGATCCGTGTGGGTTCTTCCATCGTACTGGTCGGCTTGAGAGCGAAATGAATACTAAGAGGGAAGGCACCAGCCCTTTATATATACACTGGTCTGACATGGATATAAATGGGTTCATGGCGTTTCAAATGTAGTCATTTGACTTTTTGCAGTCGAGATGAAACGATCGCATCATTTCGCAAAGAAATGGGAAGAAAGTAAGCGGCACAAACGTGATTTATCGCCTCGTACGGTAGCTGAAGTCTTGGCTCAAATTCATGCCAGCGGTTTTGAAGATGAGATGAGTGAACCAGAATCTAGGCCCAGAGAGTCAACACTAAGTCAAAGTCCATCACCACCAGTAAGCCCTAAAAAAATACTACCACATTCGAGAGACGGACAAACGCTCCTCTAGAAAATTTAGAACCAAGGCCTACACATACACGGTGAAGTTTAAAGATTTCAAGTCCGACGTACTGTTGGAAAAAGCAGAAGGGTTCATCACCGATGTGTGGGATTCTTTATTAACCACACTGAAACAGCAATGTCAAGCCAAAGAAGACGATCGCTTGAGACTTTCTATTCATCACGACAGTTTGAAGTCACCCGTTTGGGTCGAGTTTAGCAGCCCGGCAGAATTGACACCTTCCAAAGTTATGGACAAGATTCAACACGTACAGCAATCCAACGACAAGTTTCACATCACCGACGGAAAAGCGACACTGTACATGACCCACGCGTCTCTTCCCCAAGGGACAGGACATGGCAAAAAGTGTTCTTGGTAGACAACCTTCTCAGCACCAAAACCAGCCTCGTCCAAATTAACAACACTCAAGACAAGATGTGTTTACCCTGTGCCATCGTGGTGGGATGAACGCATGCCGACAAGAACGACACGGGAGAATGGTAATGAGCCTGGAAAACTGTTTGACTATTGGACCGAGCCAAACAACGAAGAGAAGCAGAACTCCTGTTACAGCAAGCGGGGACATCCAAACACACACCCTGCGGAAATCCTGAAATGCAAAAGTTGCAAGACGTCTTGGCTCCACGTTACACCTTGAAAGTGCACCCTCAAGAAGTGCGCCGACATCTGTCGTTTCGAGCCAAAAATTTCAAAGACGGAAAATACATTCACGTCTATCATCACGATGAACATTTTGATGTCATTACCAGTATCACTGCATTCCTGTCATACAGTTATTACTCTGAGAAATGTGACTATGGCCATAACAATCGAGAGTAACATAAGCATTGCGGATCGAAATGTGAGGGATGTTTAGTCCCTAAGCCCTGTCTGGACCAAGGACAAGAACGAGTGCATTGCTCAGCTTGTCAGCGCACGTTTCTCAGCCCTACCTGTTACCAACAACATCTGAAAACGCAAGGTTCACAGCGGAAATGTGCTTGCCAGCTCCTGAGATTGTTCCCTACTTGTGGACAAGGCATACGTACCAATAATGCCAAGGCTCACGTCTGTTCAGGAAAGAAACGATGTCACATTTGTCGCCAAATCGTGGACTTGGAACACGAATGCTACATTCAGAAATACCATTCCATACAGGAAGAAGATGACCACAAGAAGAAAGGGATTTTCATTTTTTTCGATTTCGAATGCATGCAAGAGACTGGCATTCACATTCCTAATTTCTGCGTGGATTATCGAGCGTGTGAGAAGTGCATCCAAGAGCCTATCTTGACTCATTGCCCTCACTGTAGCAAGATTCCTGAAGAACATGAAAAAATCTTTCGGGAACCGAACACATTGGGTGATTTTGCCCAATGGATCTTAAACCCTATCGACGAGACGTGGAGCCAAGAAGACATCGAACGTTACGGAGATTGTCATCGCTATGCCACGGTGATGGCTCACAATTTCTCGGGATACGATGGACAGTTTCTTTTGAGATACTATACGGAACAAAGTACCGAACGTCCGAAAGTAACTTTGAACGGAGCCAAAATCATTTCCATGCAAGTGGGCCAAGTGCAGTTTAAAGATTCGATGAGTTACTTGGCCATGCCTTTGAGTCGCATGCCTAAAACGTTTGGAATGACAGAAATGGCCAAAGGCTATTTTCCACACTTTTTCAATACCGAAGCCAGTCAACATGCCGTTCTACCTCATCTGCCCGAGGCTCACTACTACGACCCCGACAATATGCGTACCGAACAACGAGAAGCTTTCTACGCTTGGTACCAGACTCACGCTTCGGACCCCTTCGACTTTCAGGAAGAAATCTTAAAATATTGTCGTTCCGACGTGGACATTTTACGGCGTTGCTGTGGAAAATTTCGAGAACTGTTCATGGAACACGGAGGGATCGATCCTTTGAAAGAAGTCTGCACCATTGCCAAAGCGTGTTCCTTAGTGTACCGCCAACGATTCATGCCCGAAAACACCCTAGCTGTCATCAGTCCTCAAACGACGAACTTTGTCAAACGTCAACATTCGGTCAAAGCCCTACGCTGGTTACATTACTTGTGTGACAAGGAAGACAAATGGATCCAACACGCTCGCAACGGAGGAGGCGAAAAAGCCATCGGAAGGTATTCAGTGGATGGCTGGGACTTAGAAAACCCAAAGATCATGTACGAGTTTAACGGGTGCTTATTTCACAGATGTCCTATCTGCTACCCTCAACGTAATACTAAAAATCAGATTTACAACGGACCATGGAAGACTTGAACCAGGCCACTTGTCAGCGACCCATGAAGTTAGAAGAGCAAGGATACCAAGTGGTAGAAATGTGGGAACACGAGTACTATTAGCGATTGAAAACCGATCCCGAGTTTAAGCGCATCGTGGAAAGTTACAAGCTGGTGGACCCACTGAACCCATGGGACAGTTTGTACCGAGGACGGACGAATGCCACCTGTTTCCTTTACCAAGCCGACGAGGAGAAAGGAGAGGAAATCAAATACTTGGACGTGTGTTCTCTGTATCCGTACGTGTGCAAATATTGCCACTTTCCCGCAGGGCACCCATAATTGCTGACCGAACACATCGTCGTGGACAGTATTCGCCAATACGAAGGATTGATCAAATGTAAAGTCTTGCCTGCCACGTCCTTGTACCATCCCGTTTTACCTCACCATTGCCAAGGAAAACTGATGTTTCCCTTGTGCCGTTCTTGTCGGGAAACGTGCAACCAAGATCAACCTTGTCAGCACACTCAGGAAGAACGCACCTTGACGGGAACGTGGGTCAGCGTGGAATTGTTTAAAGCTCTGGACTTGGGATACCAACTGTTAGACGTGTACGAAATTTACCACTTTCCCAAGACAGAAAAATACCACAACGGCGACGAGACTCAAAAAGGCATTTTCGCAGACTACATGAATGCCTTTTTGAAAGTGAAACAAGAAGCAAGCCAGCGGCTATCCTTCCTGGTGCGACACTCCCGAAGACCAAACAAAGTTCAAAGAGAAATACTGGAAACAGGAAGGCATCACTTTAGAGCACATCGAGAAAAACGAAGGAAGGCGATCGTTTGCCAAAGTGATGTTAAATTGTTTGTGGGGCAAAATGGCACTACGACCGTGTTTACCCAAGACGGAGTATTTGACAGAACCTTCCCGCTACTTCCAGATGATTCGTGACAAAACCAAATACATGAAACACGTGGACGTCGTTCGTGAGGACTTGATCGTAGTCAATTACGAAGAAGAACTGGACTTTGTAGAAGCCGACGAATTTGGAAATGTCATCATTGCGGCTTACGTGACAGCCCATGCTCGCTTAAAACTGTACGAAGCTTTAGAACTGTTAGGAGATCGTGTGCTGTATTTTGACACGGACAGTTGCATCTACATCAATCGCCTGGATCAACCTCACCATAACATCGAAAGAGACCGTTTAGGAGCCTGGACGGACGAGCATCCGGACGACAAGATTCTAAGTTTTGCAAGTGGCGGTCCCAAAAATTACGGCTACGAATACCGGGACAAACAAGAAGTACACACGGAGTGTAAAGAGAAAGAATTGACTCTCAGTTATCGCACCAGTCGACTGGTGAACTTTGATGTCTTGAAAGAAGCCTTGCAGTCTGGACAGGATGGAAATGTTAATGTGACCACCCACGAACCGCACAAGATTGTACGTTTACCCACACACCAAATCGCTAGCCTCCCTTGGAAAAAGTCTATCAAATCGTGTACCAGAAGCGAGTTCTCCTTTCCAATCAATTCACTTTACCGTACGGTCACACTGATATTGATAAGCCTATAAAAAGGGACAACATTCAAGACCGATAGTTCATTGCCACTACAAACGCCAAGCGAGAAAAATGAATCCTTTCAAACAGCAAGTATCAAGCAAGAGTAAACTCGAGTACGATGCTGTGCCTTCCAATGGCAGGGATGCCATACGCTATGACCTCAGCGATTGAGTACCACATCATGGAAAGTTTGCTACGACTGTACCTACCATGGAAAGTGATGCTGTGCGTGTCAAACCTGATGGATGCGAAAGTGATGCCACTCGTTATCGTACACCTTTTCACTTTACTGGTTTTCATGGTGGATGTCATCCTTATGAAACCATGCAGCGACCACCCTACGGATGTCATGTAAAACTGAGCACACTCCTACATATTTCACCGTACCCTCATCGAAATGAACCCGTGAAAGACGAATATACGTTCCCTGTTCGTTTGCCTGAATACTGCGACTTTGAAAGTCGGATGCAAACCTTACGAAGAAAATGGCCAAAATATCTTGGAGGACCTACCCCCGAAGATTTAGCTAGAGCTGGATTTATCTACTTGGGCGAAGGGGATAAAGTCAAGTGCTTCAGTTGCGGTATGTCACTTCACGAGTGGGAGAAGAAAGATTGCTCTTACCTGGAACATGTTCGATGGTCTCCAGATTGTCACTACCTACCTTTAGTGGGACGTCGTCATTGAAGTGGGTATACCATGTCGTGTAAGAAACCAGCTACTGGGGTAGGAATCAAACGTTGGACAACCCCTAGACAAGTATTTAAACCCCATTTGAAAATAATCTTCAAACATTACCAAACGAATTGCAAGAGAAGATCTACAAGGAAATTTGGCTGGGACTTGCCAGAGCCAAATCTCAATTTGTGACTGTAGAACTTTTATGTCGAGAAATTCACAAGAGGAAATTGACAAAAGTCAACAAACAAGTCAGATTTCTCCGGATCAAGGGTGTATTCTTCCTAATATTCCGCTTTAGACCATTTACATTTGAAGATTTTATTGACATTCTTGACCGATTCCTGGAATGGCAGTGGCCAGAAATTACTCACTTTCTCCATTACTTTCGCTATAGGAGAAGTGTTTGACTGACATGGTTAGGGATACTTTACAAGAGAACATTCGTGGTTTGCCTGTGGAATTGAGAGAACGCATTTACCGCGAGTTCGTCAAAATACAAGTGAAACGCAAAGAACCATTGCATCCGTTACGTCACCGATGTTTGAACCACTGGTACCTAAATGCTATAAGAGGACTGATTCTGATGAAAGTGCTCCAGTGGTCAGACATTGATGAATCGCGTGAAATTCATAAATGTTTGGATGCCTCTCATTCAACGTACAAGGTGATTCTAATACATAGAATTCCAACGGACGAGTTAGAGGATTACAACAAATCTTTACAAGAACAATTCTTTCTAATTCAAGAGGAAACTTCTGTGCGACGTGTGGTGTGTGAGTTAGTGACTAAACGTTTTTGGTACGGTACTAAAATAAAATCGAGGCTGTTCAAAAAGTACACTTATTACATGACACCAAAGATGGTATAAAAACGGACTACCATGCCACGACCTTTATCATTCGTGATACAACAGATTCCGTGGAAGGAAATCAATTACACTATTCAAATGGTAGAGGATTGCGATCGTCTATTACGAGATCTGTGTCCATTGAATTGGGGTCGACGTGTAGTGTGTGTCTTAGTGACTTGCTTTCTGGGATTTCGTTTACCAGCCGATTTCTTGTGGACTCTTTACGAACAGTACCTACCGCTCCAAAAAGCATGAAAGTGGCCCCTTTAATGTACACGAGAGACTCATTCTGCTCAAAGCTTTGCTCTTTCATCTTAATACTTCTCAACGTCTACGCGAAAACAAGATTCGTCAACTGTTAGGCACTGAAGATGTGTACGACGACATGTGTGTTGCTTGTGACTTACACCCTCACTGGAAAGATGTACGTGACAGGAAAAGTTGGGGGTTTGAGGATGGACAAAAGAAGTGGCACACTGTGCCAAAGATTTGTAATCCTAAAAAATTAAAACGTTCCGTGAAAAAAGTCACTTTTAAACCAGTGTTAGTGACAGTGCCAGAAGAAGAAGTCGTGACCGAGGAAAACCACTCTCTTCAGGACAGGACCGTGACTGACATCCCCGAAAGGCCATTCCGGGAGGACTCTTGTGTGACTGTGCCAAGGAGTGTAGAGACTCTAAGAACATTACACACTACCCCTACGAATTCACCACTTGATCACCACAAATGTTGTACAGAGAATTGTTTATATTCCACTTGGATCGTTTTGATGTGTCTTTTATTCATGTACTTAACCATATGGCTTTTATGTATTTTTGTCTTTCGTGTTGTTCACAATTAAAGATGACAATAAACGTGTCCTGAAAAAAAGTATAAAAACTCTTGTCTTGTCTGTCCTCGTGTCAAAAGTGACATTTGTTACACTACTATGGCAACCTCTGCTGTCTCTACTCCCTCTTCCTCCACTGTCAAAGTCATTGACGAGCACGTTAATCGGACCAGTTGGGAGGCCTTGTATCTTCGCCATCCCTTTAACATGCTCATTGCCGGACCTAGTGGTTCAGGCAAAACCGAATTTGTCAAACGTTTAATCGAACATAAACATCATTTGATCGATCGTCCACCTCAACGAATCGTGTGGTATGACAAAGAGTGGCAATCGGCGCACAGCCTTCTGCGAGAAAGTCAAGGCGATTCCATCGTCTTTGTGGAAGGCATTCCTGGCGAGGACGACGGAATCATGTCTGACCCTAGTCAAACTCATTTGGTTATTTTTGACGACATGTTAGGAGAAGACGAAGAAGAAATTAAACTGTGCTTTACGCGCAAAGGGCATCATCGTAATGCCAGTGTCATTTACATTACCCAAAATTTGTTTCAACAAAGTAAAGCCCATCGTACCATCAGTCTCAATGCTCATTACGTGGTGTTGTTTAAAAGCCCTAGAGATAAATCGCAAGTACAAGTCTGAGCCAAACAGTTAGGAACGCCTTGGCTGACTGATGCGTACGACGATGCCACTCAAACCCCACACGCTTATTTACACGTGGATTTAAAACCCACCACTCCCGATTATTTGCGATTTCGTACCCATCTGTTTCACCCCTGGTGCCAAGACGGAGGGCCTGTCGTGTACACGTCCCCTTCGTCGACTTAATAACAATCACCAAAAAAAGTCTATAAAAACCTCGGTCACTTTGGCTCTGTCTCACACATTGTCAACATGACGTCCCATCAGTTTCATCTTCCCATCAAATTGATTCGTGCCTTGTACGGTATCAGTTGCGAAAAAAATCCACAAATACGTGCTCGTCTGTTAGAAGCTAGTTTCAAAGAAGTCTTACGATGGTTTACGGTGACAGCACGTCAGTTACTGCAAGGCATCATTCAAATTCCACATCAAACCAAACGTTTTTTTTTTTGAGAGAAATAAAGTCGCCTTGTCGCAGCTAGCATCGACATTGAAACCAAAAAGCAAATCATTTTGAAACCTGGAGGTAGCGGTTTTCTAGGAGGTGTCATCATTCGTTCCCTCTTAAAATGGGATCCTAATGCTCCCAAAGTTGTCCCCAAGAAAAAAAGCCACACCCAAACGTACCCAGAAGAAAAGGAAAAAGAGCAACGGTATCAAGACCAGGTCACAGCCTCAATAAAAGAAAAAGAAAAGTCCACAGAAAACAGCTTCGACCCGCAAGAGATCGTCTCCAAAAACGTCTCCTCCAGCGGTGACATCCTCTTCCTCTTTAGCGGCAGTGGCCGCTGCTCACAAAGCACCTGCCCCCAAAATCAAAGTCCAAGAGAGAACGGGTGTGTTACAGAGTTTACTGGATTTGTCCAAGCAAGAACTGTCCCGATTTAGTCCGTTGAGAATTCCTCCACGATGTTTGCTGCCTGTCATCAAGCTGATACGACGTAAAGACAATCAGTAGCGTCGCATTCCAGTATAAAAAAGACCCGAGGCAAACGATAAGGATCAGTGTTTTGTGCTGCTCAACGACCAAAGATGTCCCCTCCAAGACGTGCACACCGTCACCATCGTCGTTCTTCTGTCCAAAAAAGAAAAGGAAAAGGAGAAAGGAAAGGACTGCCACCTCGTTTAGCCAAACATTGGGACATGTTGTCCGTCCTGTCCAAAGTTCCTCCACCCATGCGAAAAAAACTCATTGAAACTACCTCCAAAGACGTCATCGTACCGTGTGCGAATGTTGTCTGAATGTCTTGAAAGGCACAATACCTTTGTCTACACACCAGAAAGAATGCTTAGCCAAACATCGACACGTTCTTCGCCAAATGGTCCAAAAGAAAATACCTATTCGTCAAAAGAAAAAGATGTTGGTGCAACGCGGAGGAATTTTACCCTTTTTGCCCATCCTGCTGAAAGGAGTAATGGGAACAATAGGAGGACCCTTGCTGAAAGGAGCATTGGGAAACATCCTGGGAGGATGAAGATAAAAAGGTCCAAGAAGATAAAAGGGACCTTTGGAGTCAAAAGACCTCAGACTTGATCCTCGAAATCCGATGGAAGGATGAAAACTGGCTTTAGTGCCTTACAAACGATGGATGGAATACCATCGTTGGCAAGAACAACGAACCCCTCATTTACCTTCCAATCCTCATTTGACCGAAATGTCCCAGTTACAACACGAATTGCAATCGTTGATGGATCGCAGCGATTTGTCAGAAACGGAAAAATCGCAACGGTACGGTCAATTGTTGCAACGACTGCAACTCTTTCACCAGAAAGCTTTAGATGAAACAGCTCTACCCACTCTGAAAGATTTTAAGACTCTGATGAAAAGTCCATCACCACCACCCCCAGCGGTCAAGACAGACTCAACCCCACGGATGCCTGAGGAAGAAGAGGCACGAGAAGTATTTCAAACACCGTCAGCAGCTCCCATCCCTAGTAAGATTGCAGCGTCCTTCTTGGTCCCTTCCCCTACACCCCAACGAGACGAACTTAAAGCTTGGGTTAAAATGATGATGTCCACTCCTCCTTCGACAGAAGTGAAGAAGAAAGAAGAGAAACCAGAAGTAAAAAAAGAAGACCAAAGTCATCCCATTACCACCACCACTACCTTCAGCTTCTAAACCCGTGGCACATCGGACACGTAAAACTGTTTCTAAACCACCCCCTCGTCCCATTCAAAGTAGCATCAGTGAAGAGTGGATCACTTATGAAAAAAATGGAGAAGGTGTTAGCAAGCATTTACTATGATCCAGTCCATCCCGCAGGTTACGGAGGAGTTCAGAAATTGTATCGTGCTGCCAAAACTTAACTGAAAAGTATCCGTTTACCTCATGTGCAACGATGGTTACAAGAACAAGCCACGTACACCTTACACAAACCCATTCGACGAAAATTTTCCAGAAGTCGCACCCAAGTGGAGAATATCAATCATCAATGGCAAGCCGATTTAGCCGATGTCTCTCATTTGGCCACCTACAATCGTGGATACAAATATTTGTTTTGTGTCATCGATGTCTTTTCCAAATTTGCTTGGGTCGTACCATTGACTTCCAAATCAAGCAGTGAGTTAGTGCGAGCCCTCAAACTGGTGTTGAAACAAAGCAGTCGTCACCCTCTTCGATGGCAAACTGACAAAGGCACCTAATTTCTAAACCAAGCTTTCCAAAAGGAAGTGAAGAAACGTGACATTCATTTTTTCACCACCGAGAATCCCGAAACCAAAGCCAGCATCGTGGAACGTTTTCAACGCATCTTGAAAGAACGCATGTGGAAATATTTTACGCATCAACACACTCTCAAGTACATCGACGTCTTGCCACACCTTGTCCAATCGTACAACCAGTCTTACCATCGGAGCATTGGGCGTGCCAACCAAGAAGTGACTGTTGACAACGAAGTGGTCGTCTTCGAGCGTCTGTTTGGTACGTCCCCAACAGTGACTGTCCCCAAGAAAGGTGGAGTGTTGGCATCGGGAGATTGGGTGCGCATTGGCAAAACCAAACGCACTTTCGACAAAGGTTACTTACCCAATTGGACCACTGAATTTTTTCGTGTCACTCAACGAGTGCGTGGCCGTTATCCTCCTGTCTATCAGTTGGAAGACATGAACGGGGAAGTGTTAAAAGGAACGTTTTACTTGCCCGAGTTACAACGTGTGACGAAAAAAGAAAACGATGTGTACGAGATAGAAAGCATTCTCGATCGAAGAACTCGTAAAGTGGGAAAACGACGTTTCAAAGAAGTCAAAGTACATTGGAAAGGATATCCTCCCAGTTTTGACTCTTGGATCGACGCTTCGCAAATCATCGACTATAAAAAGAAGTGACCATCATGCCCTTCAACACAGCCTCAGCTACTGCAGTGACCACTCCTTCCCCCAGTTCTTCTCTGCAAGATCTACAAAAGCAACCCTTGTGCGTGTGGTGTGGAGAACGTGTGCCTAAAACGCAAATCGTCTTTTTCTGCCAAATCTTTGTGGTGTATTGTGTCATCGATGCTGCCATTGCCAATTTGAGCTTGCAACAAGGAGACAAACAATTGTGGACCATTTTACTTAGCATTTGCACTGGTTACCTTCTTCCCAATCCGTCTCTGAAATATTCCTCGAACGGAAACAACAATGGGAGTCTTGTGTCCAACGTTAGACACTCCTCTGACTTCCAGTGACTCCTCGGACACTAGAACTCTGGCATTTTGAACAACCAATTTTACTTAACGTTACCCAGTGACAGTTCCATGGAGGTGTTTCCCAATAACACTTTGTGCTGTTTCTCGGCCAGATTACCTCAAGCCATCCAATTGGATCACGAATCCCATTGGGAAGTGGCTTTGGTGGAAATGATTCACCCTACACAAATCAAAAACATCGTCGAAAATGAAAACACTTTTACGGTAGAAGTTTATGACGAACAAGTGCAACAAGCCATGGATGAACGCGCCAGTGTAGCTGACTTTATGAAATCACAGGACCCCAAAACTAAACGAACCACTTATCTGTTGAAAATTCCTGCGGGCTATTATTTTAGTGGTCAACATTTGGTGAACGCCATTGCTGACAGGTTCAATTTCATGTTTGGCAAAGCCTTGGAGAAAGCCAGAAGAAGTGTCACGATCGAGTACCACAAAATAGCTCGTCGCCTAATGATGAAATTTTCAGAGGACAAAGTATTGGCCATTACATTTGTCCTGAATTGTATGACATTTTGGGGGGAGACCCCAAGATGGCGTGACCGGTACCTTGCATTTTGCGAAATATTTTCGATTCCCTGTAGAAATGAACCAAGGACTGAATTTGATCTTTGTGTACTCCCATGTGGTGGAGTACAACGTGGTGAGACACACCTCCGTACCGTTACTGCGTGTCATTCCTTTCAAAGTGGATTCTGCCACGAAGGCTGACGAGGATGGTGGAAACACCTATCATGTTCACCGCAAATTTGTACATCCTCACTATTTACCCGTCAGTAAGTCGTATTTCGACGCTGTCAACATGACTATAAAAGGAGATCTGGGACAAAATATTCCATTCACCAAAGGAAAAGTCCCAGTGAAACTCCATTTTCGAAAACGATTACTCTAACCCTTTGTCAGTCATGTATCCTGTGTACCAAGGAGTCGCTCGACAGCGAGGACATGGTTTAGGTAATATGCTAAAATCAGCCTTTCGCAAAATGGCTCCCGTTTTGAAACCGATGGTGACACGAGGATTGCACGCCTTAAAAGATGCCGCGTTGACGCACGGCAAAGAATTTCTCCAAAATGTCATTATTGACAAACAAAACCCCAAAGAAGCTTTCTTGAGAGCAGGCCAAAATGTCTTGCTTCAAACCAGCAAAGACATTTTGGGCTGGAGAGAAACTCCTATCAATGTCCTGGGCGATGCCGAGTCAGGCACTCCTGCTTCCCTGACGCCACAGCAAGGACAAGGCAGAAAAGATGACGAAAACACCCCTTGAGAGGACTTCACACCCCTAGACCTAGAAAGACAAAGAAAAGAAAAACCGTCCGAGGATTAGACGTTTTTGATTATTAAAAAAAGAAAATGATGCACCGAGAGTCTTATGCTTGTTCCAAGTCGGAACTGCATCTGTTTGCCATGCCACCCACCATGATGACGATGCAAGAATCCCAATGAGTCGAATTTCATCCCGTCTCCTCTTTGGTGGATTCGGCTCCCATCGAGTTTGAAATCAAAGGACAACCCGAAGATTGCATCGATCTGAATAATAGTTACTTGTATCTAAAGCTGAAAGTGATCAAAACCGACAACACCAATCCGGGAGCCGATGCCGCAGTAGCTCCCGTCAACAATTTCATGCATTCCTTGTTCAGCGAAGTGGATTTGTACTTGAATAACAAACTGGTCAGCAGCAGTATGGATACTAACCCTTACCTAGCGTACCTAGAAAATTATTGACGTACGGAAAAGAGGCCAAGAACACTCATCTGGATGCTTGCGTGGTATGGAAACCTGACACCGCAGGTGAAGACACGTTTAACGACACAGCCCTGACAGCCGATGACAATCCTCATAATGTGGGTTTTAACAACCGTCGAAGAAAAATCCTGCAAGCTCGTAGTTTAGAACTGATGGATCTCTTGCATTTGGACATGTGGTTGCAAGACAAGTATTTGCTCAACGGAGTGGATATTCGCCTGAGACTCAATCGCAGTAGTGTCGCTTTCCATTTGATGGCTCATGCCAACGAGTACAAAACCATCATCCAAGAAGCGTAGAAGTGTTACCTAAAGCGGGAAACGACATCAGTCAAACATTGAGCGGATCGACCGCCAAGTATTCGATACGACGTGTAAAAGTGAAAACATTCACCATTGCTGCTGGACTCCAATCCAAGATCGAAGATCATCTGTTCCAAGGACTGTTACCTAAACGTTTAATCGTTGGCATCGTCAGTAATGCAGCCCTCAACGGAACCCACGATCAAAACCTTTGCAGGTTAAGCACTACAGAATGTCCAAGATCGAAGTCAGTCGCGAAGTCAGTCGCGATGGCAAGACCTTGTGTACCAGACCCTTCGAACATAACTTTGCCCAGAAGAATTACTTGAGACCGTACTTGTCCCTGTACGAAGCTACCGGACAACTAGGAACCATCACCAGTCACGGTATTTCGTACGAAGATTATGTAGGAGGTTATACTTTGTGGGCCTTTGATTTCACGCCAGACCAAGGCAGCGACGAGGGACATTTCCACCCTATAAAATCTGGTCAACTGCATGTGGAACTTCAGTTTGCAGAAGCTGTCACCGACACGGTCAACGTCATCTTGTATGCCAAATTCGATAATGCCATAGAAATCAACAGTTTGAGAGAAGTCATTCTAGACTATTAGAAACAATGGAAGACTCCTATCCCTCACTGAACGATAGAGAATCTTTGGAATGGAATGGGAGGATAGCGTGAAAACAGACCCCCAAAACCAAGACAAGGAGAACGAGGTAGTGGTCACGTCCAGATAGCCAGAACAAGAATAACATTTAGTGTCCTGTTTTCCTAAACACCTGGCGGATACAATTACGGAATTGAGTAAGAAATATTGTTATGGATGTCAAAACGATCATCCCAGTCAAATTCAACACGATAAATGTATGATGATGAGTCAAGAAGAAAAATTGGACGAGTATCTGGACGACGCTTGGAGTCTCATCTCAGAAGAAGCCGTGTTGCATGAGTGGTGTAAAGGCTTGCGTGATCTTTCCTGCCCTCCATTGACTACTCTAGAGATCTATCGCATCGAAGCTCTCTTAGCCCAGAGTGCGGAGACAAGGCAAAGAAACGGCTACTTGACAGAGCGTTTCAAACAAAAAGTCAGAATTGAATTGATGACTTATCATTACCTGTGAAAAAAAAACAACACAACAAAAAAATGGATACCTGGGAACTTTATTACCTTTTGAACAATAGTTCGTATACTGCTTCTTGGAATCCTGTCGTGTGCGCTAAAGATGAACTACCTCATCGCAAACCTCAAGACCATCAAGCTTATGTCATCAACACGGACGAAAGTCATCTCCCAGGAACTCACTGGGTTGCCGTCTACTTTCCTCAAGAGAATTGCGTGGAATATTTTGATTCGTATGGATTACCCCCTTTGGAAGACGATATCATTGACTTTATGAGAAGAAATGCCCAGACGACACGATACAATAATGTGAAATTACAAGGCACAGATTCCATGGTGTGTGGACAATATTGTGTATATTTTCTTCATCAACGCAGTCTTGGATATCCTTTAGAACATTTAGTGACTTATTTTGATCGTCACTCTTCTAGAAATGATGAGAAAGTAGATCGATGGTTTTGTGACCATTATAGTTATCTTTTGTCTTTAGCTAGAAAACGTAGTGTACATCAATGGCCTCATGACTTCCATCAATGGAAATCTCACATGATTTCACAACGTTGTCAACCTTGTCAAAAATAATTTGTTTGATGTTATTTTACTTGTTAATTGTTAGTAGTTGATTATTGGTTGAATAAAAAATGTTGTGTTTTTGAAGAAAAATAAATGGGTGTGTCGTTTGTTTTCAAAAAAAGATTGTGAATATATGCTCTTTGACTTTCTCTCTATCCCTCACCCTGACATTCGCTATCATAGCTTTCCAACACTAAAACTTAGTAGGGATGTTTTCTATCGCCTCCGCGTTTGAACCATAAAAAGCGGGCTGGTCTCCAGTCTGGCCATCCACTGTTAACTCGTCAACCTATGAACATGCCTCCAGACTAGCCCAGCTGAACGAAGCTTACTTCAATTTACATCGTGTCAGGCTAAACCTGATACCTAAGCCTGAAAAGATAGAGAATGTCAGGATGTTAGCCATAGCCCAAGACCTGATAGAAGAGGTCTTCAGAAAGGAAATCAAGAAAGAACAAGAAGAATGGACAGTGAAGTACAAACTTCAGAAGCATAGAGAACAGTAACAACAACAGCAGCAGCAGCAAGAACCAGACAGAGGTTTTGTCGACTGTCGTGTGGACACCAAAGAGTTCTCCTGCTCTTTCCGCATAAGCAGGCCGTATCGTATAGGAAAGCCTGCAGCCAGACGGGGACGCAATCTTAGACAGTAAAAAAAGATTGCCATCACTTCCCATCAACAAAAAAAACAGCCCTTTTCAGGGCAACCCCAAAATTTATGTGTTTGTGTCTTTAAAAAAATAGAAGTGTGTCTATAAGCACTTCGTTTCTTTTATCATTAAAAAATTCACCCTTAGTTTTCTCTGTCTTGTCGAATCGTGCATGTCTGTGTTTGTAAGTAAAAAAGGTCAACGTGAATGTTTCTTTTAGGTCCGCGCGTTTGATGTTTGGCTTTTGGTTATGGTAAGTTTTGGTGTTAGGGAATGTTTACCTTCACGTCCGTGCTTCAAGTATATAAAATGACGCGATCGTCAGTCTGGCTACCCACGTTGACGTAGCAACTGCAACGAAATGAGGAGAATAACGAAACTACTAGAACTCCAGATGCACCTGTAGTATGCCAGGCGGTTGCTAGATGAGCTGGCTATGGAGGCTTTAGCCGAAGAAGCCAGGCTTGAAGAGGAGGAGGAGAAAAACAAAGAAGAGGAGAAGAGAGGGATCCTACCTCACCTCATGCTAAGACCTCTGTGTGAGGTCAAGCTTGAGGTGTGGACGCCTCCACAGAGTGTAGCAGTACCACAACAAAGACAGCCACAACCTCTGCCACCAGTACCACCAGTACCAAGAGCCGCTGTCTCCCAGAGAGAAACCTGGGAGAAGGAGGCATGGGAGGAATTGGAAAGACAGAGGCAAGAGTGGGAGCCTCGGCGTCAGCATCATCATCCCAGGGTGTGGAATAGAAGAAGGAGGGAACAAGTGTTCACTATCCCTCAAACTGAGGAGTGGGATAGTGAAGCCAATCAACCTCCCTCTTCGCTCCCAACCACACGCATCAATTGGGAACAGGACTGGAACCGGCGATGCGTGTGTGGTGCCCGCCCTGGGAGATGTCATCATTAACCAGGTGCATTTGGAGTTCTAAAAAAACAGCCCTTCTCAGGGCTAACCAGATCTCTAGAAAGGAGAGAATATTAAATTTGCCAATTTGTGTGAATGTGAAGTAGTGTGACTATAAACACTCACTTCTTTGCTGATGTGTGTGTGTGTGTGTGTGTGTGTGTGTGTGTGTGTTTGCGTTCGCATTCATTTGTGAGGATAGTATAGTGTGTATGTTTTATGCATTCTCGTTCGTTGGTGAGGATAGTAAATATGGTGTGTTTTATGCATTCGCATTCATTGGTGTGGATAGTAAATAGGTGCGTGTTTTATGCATTCTCGTTCGTTGGTGAGGATAGTAAATATGGTATGTTTTATGCATTCTCGTCCGTTGGTGTGGATAGTAAATATGTGCGTGTTTTATGCTTTCTCGTTCGTTGGTGAGGATAGTAAATATGGTATGTTTTATGCATTCTCGTCCGTTGGTGTGGATAGTAAATAGGTGCGTGTTTTATGATTTCTCATTCGTTGGTGAGGATAATAAATATGGTATGTTTTATGCATTCTCGTCCATTGGTGTGGAAAGTAAATAGGTGTGTGTTTTATGCTTTCTCATTTGTTGGTGAGGATAGTAAACATGGTATGTTTTATGCATTCTCGTCCGTTGGTGTGGATAGTAAATAGGTGCGTGTTTTATGATTTCTCATTCGTTGGTGTGGATCGTAAATATGGTATGTTTTATGCATTCGCGTACGTTGGTGTGGATAGTAAACAGGTGTGCGTTTTATGCTTTCTCATTCGTTGGTGTGGATCGTAAATATGATATGTTTTATGCATTCTCGTCCTTTGGTGTGGATAGTAAATAGGTGTGTGTTTTATGCTTTCTCATTCGTTGGTGAGGATAATAAATATGGTATGTTTTATGCATTTGCGTACGTTGGTGTGGGTAATAAATAGGTGTGTGTTTTATGCTTTCTCATTCGTTGGTGTGGATCGTAAATATGGTATGTTTTATGCATTCACGTTCGTAGGTGTGGATAGTAAATAGATGTCTGTTTTATGCTTTCTCATTCTTTGGTGAGGATAGTAAATGTGGTATGTTTTATGCATTCGCGTACGTTGGTGTGGATAGTAAATAGGTGTGTGTTTTATGCATTC
>JAECUM010027364.1:0-40095 GCA_016617855.1 Megalonaias nervosa | reverse complement strand
GCAGCTGAATTACACAAACCTAAAAGAAAAAGTTTCCGCGACGTAAAGTTGTCGCAAATGCCGTTAACAATATCTGGGCGATAGATTTAGTTGATGTGTCAAATCTTGCTTAGTTTAACGATAACAAAAAATATCTTTTTAACGTTGTAGATGTTTTTAGTAAATACGCGTTTAGTGTACCTGTTTCAGATAAAACAGGAACATCGATAACTGATGCACTAAAACAAATAATAACAGGTACAGAACGAAAACCAAACTGAATCTGGACCGATCATGGAGCGGAGTTTTTTAATAAAAAATTGAGCAGTTTTTGGAGCAAAATAACATCAAAAAATATGTTACAGGAAATGAATGTAAGAGCGTTATCGTCGAGCGATTTAATCGTACACTAAACGAGCTGATACATAAACATTTGACAGCTAAAAATACAAATAAATATATTGACGATCTACAGCAGATTGTTGAGAAATATAATAACACGAAGTACAGATCAATAAAAATGTCACCAAATGATGCAATGAAAAATCCGATTCTTGCAAAAGAAAACAAGTACAGCAGACATGAATATAAAGTTGGTGATGCAGTTAGAATTTCTCTGACGAAAAAAAATTTGAAAAACGATTTACTCCAAACTGGAGCGAAGAAGTAATTGTTGTTGATAAAGTTTT
This sequence comes from Megalonaias nervosa, assembly GCA_016617855.1. Classification (NCBI taxonomy): domain Eukaryota; kingdom Metazoa; phylum Mollusca; class Bivalvia; order Unionida; family Unionidae; genus Megalonaias; species Megalonaias nervosa. The sequence continues at coordinate 39,427 of JAECUM010027364.1, read as the reverse complement.
ACTGACGATACCGGTTACCTATGCACTTAAAGATTTACTGGGTGAGCCTATAACTGGTAGTTTTTACGAGCAGGAACTGCAGAAAACTGAGCAAGATATATTTGTTATTCAAAAAGTTATCAAGAAAAAAGGCAATGAAAGTTTAGTTCAATGGAGAGGATACAGCGATAAATTTAACAGCTGGGTTCCAACTAAATGTATATCGAAATAATATTGTTATAAATTTGCTCGTATTTTAGCAGTGCAGATTTACATCTGACCGGTCTACACAAAGACATTAAATGTAATTTTCTTGCATTATCGACTGGCATTAAATTAAATATTTTAACAAAAATAAAATCGTATTTTATGCTCCTTTGTTGGCCAGCAATTTTCACATTAAGAAAAGGTTTCATAAGTTGCCAAATTATTTGTTGCTTGGCAACAGTAAAATAAATTTTATTATTTTTTTGGCGATATGATACTTAACATTATATCGTCCAGTTGTCGGTCTGCTGTATTTTTTTTATCAACCACGTCCACGATCTCGTCTTGTTCATCGTCATTGTTAAATATAATGTCATCTTCTGCATAACCAACCGACTCACATTTTATATCGCCAGAGATGAAATCTCTTGAGACAGCGTCTCCTGCTGTAAAATTATCGTCCGCGTAAATATCAACAAGTCGTTTCATTAAATCCATATTATAATATATTTTTTATCTAATTTATTATTATAAATGACTAACGAGATAAAGTATCATCAGAAAGTTGATATATTAAATTACAGAGAATTAGCGAAGCAGTGCGAAAATGTTTATCAGGGTATAGTTCTTATTCTGTTGACGTTATTGTTGTGCAAGGTGATTCTGATAAGTCTTCTAACAGTAGCAGAAAAAAAAATAAACTTAATGACAGTACATTTATAATACTGAAATTTAATAAAGACGATGTTTTGATGTTTGCTCACAATTGCTTAACTAAAAACGAGCTAGAAAATATAATTAATCGTCGTATTTGAAAACAAATCTGTCAAAAGTTGATGGTGATGTTGCCGTATTTGTTATCCATCTGCAACTCTCTTGACTGTTGTCGAATGTATCTTAAAATATCTTGCCGCAGCTGTTATTGAAGGAAATTTGAGCTCCTCCTATGTTTCAAGATTAAGTGAAACAATAGGTTACACTTTACTAAAATTATAATTACCTGTTTTTCCTCGTCTGCTATTTTCTTTCAGCTTGACAAGTTTGAGGTTTTCTAGACGATTATCTGTGTTAATACCGTTGACGTGGTCCATCACTAAACTATTAGGTATAGATCCGTTAAACGTTTCGTAAACAAAACGATGTGATAAATAATTAACTTTATCGGTTGGTGTTCCTCGAACTTTTATTCTAAGATAGCCGTCCTTCCGTATTTTTCCTAATACTTTTTTGTTTGGATATTTCGAATAATTCCTTAATCATTCGCCTCGTAAAAATCGAACACGGGATGAGGTTGAAATTCATTTTGTAAAGGCAAGTTTTCAATGTTATCATCAGTAACCGCGCCGTTGACGTGATAAACTCTTTGTCCGTCTGGGATGTTACCGCAGAACAAAGTGTAGGTAAAATCTTTCCTAAACATTTCAGTACGTTCTGTATTATCTCCTCTAACACTTATCATCACTCCAGCTGGTGCTGATTTACCAAACTGCTGTCTGTATTTGATATGTATCACCGACCCTAACATATTTCCCGCGTACGAGTTGTACTTGAAGTGAACATAATAGTACTCTTGCTCTTTTGCCCTTGTCAGATTTTGTGCCATTATACTATCAGCATTTTATATCTCTTATTGATTGTTTAAACTGGCGTGCGTAGTGCGGTGAGATATCGATCGAACAATCAATTAAATATATAAAATGTTATATAAATAGAATGCTGAAATTGCGATATATTGCCAAGAAGAGTATTATAGGAGAACCTATAAAAATAGCCACTGCTTTTGCAGGATTTGACAACACCTATCTGTTTGATAAACAGATCGTTTTAGCAAATTTCAACTCTACAAATTTGTTTCATCTTCTATATCCGATTGTAACGCGAGAACTTGCAGTGCATAAAAGTATCAAGCTAATAGTGCAGTATCATGTTATTTTATCAATGTTACATGCATTTCAAAATGATATAATTGATATAATCCTTGAAAATGTAGATTTCACGAACGAGATTACCGAACCATATTTAACAGCTAAATCAAGAAAAATATTAGCTGGAACAAATATTTCCTCAGTCGCTGATGAAATACATCAAGAAATAAATATTAAAAAAATGGAGGAATTTACTGCATCAGGATCAGGTTGGAAATTTGAAATTATAAAAGAAGTTTTATTTCACACAGTGAAATATAATGCACTTCGCGGTAATTCTTACGTTGATCTCCCTCAAAAAAATAAAAACAAAAAAGGTTGCATAAACGTAAAGAACTTTGATAAGAAATGTTTCCAGTTGGCTATTCTTTCTGCGATGTTTCAAGCAGAAAAAAAAATGCTGATCGCGTTGACAAGTATTTTAGTCACGTATCAAATTAAATTTTAATGACATTGACTTTCCAGTTGCAGAAAATCAAATACCAAAGTTTGAAAAGTAAAATAATATATCAGTTAACATCTTTGGTCTTGACGAGCGGGAAAATGTTTATCCAAGGTATATTTCAGAAAAAGCTTCGCAATCGACAATAAACTTGCTGTTTTATAGGAATCCTTACGTTTGGATAAAAAACTTTAACGGCCTAGTTGGCAGACAATATAATAAAAATAAGAAATATTTCTGCTACAGTTGTTTACAAGGTTTTTCTAAAGATGAAACACTGCTAGAGCATCTTAAATACTGTGTTAATGTTGAAAGAATAACAATGCCAGGAGAAGAAGAAAAAGTATTAAAATTTAAAAATTATAATCATAAATTAAAGATTCCGTTTGTTATTTATGCTGATTTCGAGTGTCTACTTGTTCTTGTGGCAGGCGCAGGAAATGATCCAAATAAATCAAGCACCAGAAAATACAAAAACATGTTCCCTGTGGAGCAGCTTATAAAGTAGTTTGTTGCGCTAACGATAATTTTTCAAGTCCAATAAAATTGTACAGATGTAAAAATGGCGAATCTGAAAGTCCTGCCGTGTGGTTACTAAAAAATTTAATAGACAATGTTAATAAAATTTTAAACAGATTATCTAAAACAGCTCCAATAAACATAACATCCAAACAGCAACTTGATTTTCATGAGGCAGTTCATTGTCATATCTGCGAGAAACATCTAGGTAACAATAAAGTGCGCGATCACTGTCATCTAACCGGCCAGTATCGCGGAGCAGCACATTATAATTGTAATTTGAATTTCATGCGCCAGATTTTATTCCTGTCGTTTTACATAATTTTCGTGGCTATGATAGTCATATCATTGTCGAAGCATTTGGCGATGAGAAAATTAAATCTAAACTAAAATTAAATAATATAATAAAATGTATTCCAAACAATTTTGAAAAGTATATGTCAGTTACGCTTGGCAAATTACGTTTCATCGACAGTCTGCAATTTATAGCAGTACCATTAGAAGAACTTGTAGAAGATTGCAGCAGTTTCAATAATTTGAAAAGTTGCTTTGATGGAGCCTACGTCTCTCTGACAAAAAAGGTGTCTTTCCGTATGAGTATTACGATGACTGGAGCATATCTGATGAAACTTCTCTTCATAATAAAGATAAATTTTACTCTCACTTAAAACTTGAAAATATTACAGATGACGAGTACAAATATGCACAGGAAATTTGGAATAAATTTGGTTGTGAGACACTTGGTGATTATCATGATGTATATTTGAAAACAGATGTATTATTACTAGCAGATGTTTTCGAGAGTTTTCGTAAAGTTAGTAATGAAAATTATGGATTAGATCCATGTTGGCATTATTCTGCGCCAGGATTGTCGTGGGATGCTCTCCTTTAAAACAAGCAGGATATAATTGGATCTCTTAACTGATGTTGATATGTTTAATTTCATTGAAAAAGGAATTCGCGGCGGAATTAGCGTTATAACAAAAAAATATGTTGTAGCTAATAATAAATACTTAAAAAATTACGATAAAAATCTACCGTCAAATTATATTATTTATCTGGATCTAATAATTTATATGGTTATGCTATGTCAGAGTCAATGCCATGTAGTGGATTTCATTGGATAACTCCAGATCAATTTTTTAAAGAAACTGAAAAAGATTTAGCAGAAAATGTCAGTTATTTTGTTGAAGTTGATCTCGATTATTCTAGTTCGTTACATGATCTACATAACGACTATCCGTTTTGTGCAGAGTCAATGATGATCGATTATAGTTTATTATCGCCTGAACAACAGGCAATGACAACAGCAAAAATTCGATTATTAATAAGCTAGTTCCAGATTTGTTAAATAAAAGAAATTACGTGATACATTACAAAATTTTTTATAACAAGCAATAGATGCTGAACTAATTCTGAGGAAAGTTCATCGCGTGTTAAAATTTAATCAATCACGGTGGATGGCAGATTATATTGATTTTGAATACCAAACGTCGTGTTATTGCTAAGACCGACTTTGAGAAAAAAACTTTTTCAAGTTGATGAACAATTCCGTGTTCGGTAAGACGATGGAAAATATCAGAAAGCGAGTCAATATTGAAATTGTAAATGATGTAAATCGCTGAAATAAATTAGCCAACGATGACGAATTTGTCAGTACGAAAATATTTAATGAAAATCTTGTTGCAATACAGCGACGAAAGGCAAATTTAAAGTTAAATAAACCAATTTATGTTACTGCAGCTGTACTGGATATATGAAAATGGCTAATGTACGACTTTCACTATAATTTTACCAAAAAGCAGTGGCCAGATTCGGAGTTGTTATTTACTGATACTGATTCAACTGTTTATAACATAAAATGTGAGGATGTTTATCAAGATATTTATAACAATAAAAATTTATTTGATTTATCGGATTATCCATAAAGTAGTGAATTTCATGATGATGCAAATAAAAAAGTCATCGTCAAGATGAAAGATGAATTTATGTTTGCGCCAGTTAGGGAATTTGTTGTACTAAGAAGTAAAATGTACGCCGTAATTTTAGATGACAATAAACTGACAAAAAAAGAAAAAGGTATTCCTCACGGATATGTAAAAAGTGTATGAAATTTATGATTTTAAAACAGCGCTAAACACCTGCACTAATTTTATTAAAACAAGTGTTATCAGAACAAATCATCACAAACTTGAAACAGATACAATTATAAAACTTGGACTAAGTGATTTTAATGATAAGAGGTATTGCGAGGACGGAGTTAATACGTTAGCTATTGGACACTACGCAATTTTGTCTAAACTTTATATATAATGTTCGAAAATTTAACATTAGCCGATGGAGTTAGTAAAAAAATTAATAGTTAATGGCGAGGAATTATCAGTTGAATTTAATAATGAAATTTCACGTATTTGTTTTAATAAATTTGTTAAAATAAAACTCTCGCTTATTAAATGAGATAACAGCAAATATTTTGATTATCTTGAAAAGTTGAGAGATGAGCTTATGCTGAAATACGATGATCTTCATGATCCGATCAGTCAAGAAAAATACACAAAAATAAATATTGACCTAAACCGGTCGAAGGTTTTTGCAAAAGGTGGTAAGTATATTCTCACCAGGATAGCAATGAAAGAGTTATTTGAATGTCATCGATAAGTAAGCGGAAAAATTAAAGTTTATTTGTATAAACAAGATAGTGAAAATTATTCCTGATATCTACTGTCGATACATTAATATAGGAGAGGAAATTCTTTTAAAAATAAGACAGGGAGATAACTCTGTCTTCCTTTTATTTGAAGGGAGATAACTGTCTGTCTTCCTTGTATTTTAAAGGGAGATAACTCTGTCTTACTTGTATTTTAAAGGGAGATACTCTGATAGGTTGTCTCCCTTGCATTTTATAATAATTTTGTTATAAATAATTATATTTTTATTTACTGATAATAATATCTTTTTTGTTTTTTTTAAGAAACATTATTTTTGTTTTTATGATTTTGTCAAGTTTCTTGCTTCTTTCAGAATTTTTCAGAGATAATAATTAAGATAAAAAAGAAAAATATAACAATGAATAAGCCACGCCTATTGTGCAAGCTACTTTTAGATTTCCAAGTATTATATATAATACAGCCCTTATCTAGTTTAGGGTTCCGTCTCATGCTTGAACTTCAACAGACAAAAGTACATTCTCCCACCATGTCACCACGTGGTGGGTGCTCTTTTTGCACTCACCCGGGGTTGACTATGGGGGAAGAGTGTGCAGAGATCTGTTGAACGTTTGAGAAGGACCCCGTATTATATTTTTGATTATTTTTATTTTAAATGATTTAAATTCAACATGACGGTTATAGTAGTAATAGTAAATGAGCTGTTTCTATCTCCGGGACCCCTTTCCCCCGACAAACATATTTTGTCAGAAATATGCTAGAAAAGCCTTATCATGTGAAAGTCATTATTTTGAGCTAGAAAAGGCTGCTGACAAAATGTTAACATAGAAGAGATGGAGGTGGAAGGGGGTCTCGGAGTTAGAAACCTCATTTACTATTACTACTGTTACAAAGTTAACATGCTAGTGACATTTAAACGGCATTGATGCGCATGGATTTTCAAAACATTTATCGAACTTGCTGCGCTTGCGACATGATGTGGAACGCGTTCAATAATTGTTTTCGCAAGCGCAAAATCAGCACAAAAAAATCTTGTCACAGTCGATTTAAAATACACACACATCATGGTAGCTACTGTGTCGGATTGGATCATGTATGTTGTTGACACACGCGCAAGACGCACACGTACGCAAACACGCTTGTAGGTACTCGCAACACACGTGTGCGCGGTGTGTTATTGTAATTTAACACACGTATAGGACATAAACGTCAGATCCTACGCGAGTACGCAGCGGCACGTAAACGTGTCAAAGAGATGTTAACCTGCCGACGAAGAATTTACCAAAGATTTCACTGGCCCCTTTTTGAGCCGTTGATCAAACCCACAAAAGAAATCGCAAAAGCAGCTGCGGCCATGATGGGAACCTAGAAAGAGCAAGGTCCGGTCGTGGTAGCCGCAGGTGTAATTTAAAAATGACCACAACAAGCCAGAGACGCCAACAGGGTAGGACAACTAGGACAAAATTTCGGGGTCCATAATGGTCAAGGGGCCCAAGCCTAAGAGAAGATTATTTTTTTTTGTAATTCTTAGGGCCCTGCTGGAGAATATTTCCTAGGACCTACAAATCCTGTCCCCAGCTCTGCAACAAGCTAGTGAAACCGTAAACGCAGCTAAATCAGCCCGCTCGGAAATGGAAGATGTTCTGATCTTGTTAAAAGACAATCAATGTTTCGTGCACAGTAGCTTAATGAACGAGGATGTGAAATGATTTCTCGTGACCCTTTTAAACTCAAGGTAAACACAACGCCAAGTACCGTGAGAATGTTGCCTGTTCAATAAGAACTGAATTTGGATTATCCTAACGCGATCGAAGCACCGCCAGGTCTTGCTCAGGAATTAGCATTAGCGTCGTTATGTGTGTATTACAACTAAATAAATAAATAATCGAAGCCATTTGGAGGTCTTCCCGCGAATAATTGGTTTGTGTTTTCCAAAGACACACGAACTGGAACACGTCGGTTTATCCACAAGTGCGTACGAAATAGAATCATTCAATAAAGAAATCCAGCGGAGGATAAAATTAATTGCCAACAAAAGATCCACACAAAAATTCCACACGTGTTAGCGAACCCACGTTAAGTTTCACCATAGAAATTGTCACCTATAGCTATCTCTGTATATCGCTCATTCAAGTAACAGAATGGTAATAGGTTGGCCTGAAGACATAAATACTATTCCAGAGGATAAATGAATCCTCCGTGTGGGTCATCATGATGCACATGAATCCTGTCTAGATCACAATGTTACGCCATCATGGGAAGTTTTCAAACTGACACCAACACTGGATTTGCCGGTCAAGTTTATATTTTTTCATCACACTTAATCTAGGAAGATCTTATTACAATCTCACCCATGTCTCAGTTGTATCGGAGGCGAGATTATCACATACTTACAGGCGGATGTGCGGATGAATATGTCAAGACGATAATTGAATATACGCGTATATTACGAGTCTATACTCTTAAAATAAGTAACAAAAAAGACTGAGAAGCAACAAGCTTTGTAAAATTTAACAAATAATTTTATTTCCCTAGAATACAAAAGTGAAAATGAGAAAAATGAACTTACGGTATTGCGAATTAAATCCCAAAATAATCAATAATTAGATCAGACACAAGTCCTAGTTATTTAAAATCCTGAATAAAACTCAGTAAAGTCCCGAAGAGGTCCAAAACTGAAGGCAATGACGTGTCTGTTATAGCTTATGGAGTGCTGAAGTGTCAACAATCTTTTGTTGAATCACAGTAACATAATTCCAGGTCTGAATATATTCTAAATTCCAGTGAATATCTTTATCCAAAATTTTATCAGAGCACTTTTGTATTTCCTGAGAAAATAATCACTTGAATTCAATACTTTGAAGAAAATAAAATTCAGCCCAACCTGGTCACAACATAATACAACTTGAAGGTGCTAGATGTTAAAGCACGAATGGCAAAATCTTCACGGTCACACGATTATATAGTTTTCTACTTGACCTCAGGTCACAATTTGCATTTTCTAAAAAAAATAAACATTTCCTAATAGAAAATAACATTCTAGAATGATCTAATGGGCCTTGTTTATTTACAGCACAATAACCTGTACAATTCACTTAGGAAACTCCAAAATCCTGACCCAAATCAACATATTTACTCCTTCTTGTTTACGTGAATAAAAATCCTTATATTAAGTTCATACACATAGAGAATAATGAAGCCGTTATTAGTTGCATACATAAAACGAAATTAAAAAAATAAAAAAGTCAATCAGGTCAGATAGAAATGAACTCAGTTTTGGACAAGGTCAAGTCCAGCATACAATGATAAATTACAATAGCATGTAATGAAATTAAAAGAAAATTAAAAGTAACAAACAAATAATTAAATTAAATATACATAACACGTAATTGATAAATGCTCGTGGATGTATTTGGATGAACACGGAAAAGTTCACGCGCTCTTGTAGGTTTAGCCGCCGTAGATGTATCAAAATTTGCAATAAAGGAAGAAATGTAACATTTAGTACACCGTAATGTAGTCAGTGTTCAGACAAATCAATTAATTCCTTTTCAAGATAGATTCGGACGATTAAAGTGTGTGTGTGTGTGTGTGTGTGTGTGTGTGAGAGAGAGAGAGAGAGAGAGAGAGAGAGAGAGAGAGAGAGATTTGGATTTTTAACGTAGCTTTAACAATTTTTCAGTCATATCGCTTCGACGTCTGCTGAGTGGCAGTTTATAGTGATGTCTAGTCATGGGGCATCATGCCGCAGACATGTAGTATCATGTCCCACCGAGTCACATTATCCTGACATCAGGCCGAAAACTGGCGACCAGTACTAACCTTTTAATTCTGAACGCCAAGCGAGGCAGCTGCTTGTATCACTTTTATAAGTCCGAAGCGGATGCTCAAGCCACTAAGGCCACCTGAGCGGTCAAAAACAAAACAAAACAACAAAAACAATAATTAAATAGGGCGCTGTGCGCACATTTATTAAACAGTCGGACATGACCAAATGGTCGAACACGACATATTTCCAAAACGAATCAGACATATTGCCTAGTCTCGGCGAACAGAGCAACAAACAACACGTGTTAAAAAAAGCTATGAGATAAAAGTAAAGGTTCCTACCCAAACCTTGAATGAAATTAAAGGCTTAGGCTTAATTTGGTTTCAGGGTGAAGCCTGAGAGCCAAAGCAAAATGAACAACTCTTTTACTAACATGGGAGGACAACACAAAGACTGAAAGAGACACCACAGCAGTGGCGTCACTAGAGGGGTGGAGGGCGTGCGGACCACACCGGGTGACACCATCAGAGGGTGTGACACCAAAATGACTGTCTATAAAAGTTTTGAATTTTTGTGCAGGAAGGAGGTGCATCGGGATGACACTATGAGTTACCGCACATGACTGTCTATAAAAAAATTTAGAATTTTTGTGCAGGAAGGAGGTCCATGGGGGTGAAACCATGAGTTACCGCACTGGGTGACACCAACCCTAATGACGCTACTGCACCAGAGACGGGGACCAGGCGGAAGAACAACGAACCAAGGAAAAAAGGGAGGCGGAAAAGAGCCCGGCCTTTACTCCTAGCCACGTCGACTTCACAGTCTGTGGCGGTCATAGACAAATAACTCGATTCCAACAAGCATGGCAGTACGTCTGTGACCAGACACAGGAAATAAAAATTAGCAGCCTGTGTCCCAGTGGAGAAGCCGCCAGGCAATATATCCAAGACCACACGGAGGTTGTAGCAGCTACAAGAAATGTCCATGATCAAACAAAAGCCTCCAAAGCCCGTTGGAGGAAATCAACCACAAACATAAGACGGAAGTGGGAGAGATACAGTGAATGCTCTATCCTACTGCCTGTGCTGATTATGCAAGAACTTAAGAAATCACCACCAGATGGAGCTGCAACAAATCTCCAATCCAAACATCATAAGCACACTCATTGTAGGTGGCCTCGTCGAACCAATGTTATTTACAAGTATATCTTGCGTGTATTATTTTCATAAAAATAATTTTTATAAGGGTCATTAAGTTAACGACATTTTTAGTGCTAGAATCCTGTAATGGTATTTTGCACTGTAAGATGACTCATGTATCAAATGCATTGATCCATTCATTTATAAGTTTAAAGGTTAAGACATACATTTGTACAAGTAAAAATCACATGATCCAACAAGGACATTAGTTCTTGCGAATGGAGATCTTTGGTTTTCTAAAAGGGCTCTTGGTCTATTTCCTGATCAGCCAGTGTGAATCAGCTGATTTATTTATTGATAGAATGATTCATTCAAAGCCCTGTACTGGATTCTGGTTATTGCGTGTTAGCTTTGTATATAATAGTCTAATTATTAAGCAGAATTATTAGATATTTTTGGAAGGAAATAATGGTCTTGGATGAGCTATGTGAGAGGATTGATTCACTTATTTAATATAATCAAATGGTTGGAATTGCAGTCCTCTACCATTCATTTAAAGACTATCTGGATATATAATAGATGTACGGAAATAGTGAGAACACACCTACAAGGAAAAGTAATCACTAGGGACCGGCTGCTCAGAGAAATATTTGATTGTATGATGGATTTACATTAGTAGTGTGTGTGTGTGTGTTGGGGGGGTCGATAGGGGGCATATGGGGCCAAAGGAGAAAAATCAGCCTGGGCCTGTATGGGGCATAGATTTATAGGGACAAAAAATCACCCTGGGTCTGTATGGGGCATATGGGAATTTTGTATAGCGACAAGAGGAATGGAACAGGTAGGGTGACGTCACGGTACTGGACACTTGCAACAATGTAGCAAGTACCGTGACGTCATACCACCTGTTTCATATCTATACAAAGTTTGAATCATTCGCTTTCGTGTCTGTGGATAGTATAGTATGTTTTATATATTCGTTTTTTTTCCATAGATTGATGAACATCAATCTATCACACACAAATTATAAAATCGACTAGAAAAAAATTTTAGGTAAGAGAATAATGTTTTGGGGAGTTAAACATAAATTATAAAATCGAATAAAAAAATTTTAGGCAAGAAAGAATAAATATCTTCTCGAGGCATATGAAGTGGCCCTGTAAAGGGCTTTTGGTTTTTTCTTCTATTTTCTCCAGTTCTTCCACCAGCTCTTCACTTTTCCAATAATTCCTTTCTTCTTCTTTTCTTCTTCAGCTATCCAGTCAGGATGTCCCATTGCTCTAAACTTTTCCTGTACCTTCATCCAGTTTTGATTTAGTCTTTCAAACTCTTCGTTTCTCTTCCTGTTTTCTTTCTCCTTTCTCTCTTTTGTCCATGTGTCTTTTATTTTCTTTACCTCTTCTTCTATTACGTTTTTCATCTTGTCTTCTGCTTTTTTTAATTGTTGTAATCCCCACAAGACAAAAGACCACTCAGTAAAATTTGCTTGGTCTTCTAAAAAACACCTCACTTTGATTACATTATCAAGTGGTTACTTCAATGTTCCAACTCTTACATACTTTGGCTTTATAAATCCTCTTATTTTTTCCACCTCCTCTTCTATCATTCCTGTTACCTGATCCCTGGCTACTTTCAGGCTAGCGACTTGACTGGTCACAAAGTCCCGGCTGTCTGGATAGCTAAATTCTTTTTCAAGCTTTTCCACCACGTAGGATGCATCCATCATCCAAAAATAACTGTGTCTTAACTGGTTAAACAATTCCATCTTGTGTTGACTAGTCAACGCGGGTAGGCAGACTGACGAGCGTTCCGCGTTATTTACGTCAAGCACGGACGTGAACGAAAACACTTCACATATTATCTACTATCCACACAAACGAACGCGAATGCATAAAACACACCATATTTACTATCCACACAAACGGACGCGAATGCATAAAACATACACACTATACTATCCACACAAACGGACGCGAATGTATAAAACACACCAAATATACTATCCACACAAACGGGAGGAGAAGAAAACACACACCATACCTACTATCCACACCAACGAACGAGAATGCATAAAACACACCATACCTACTATCCACACTAACGATCGCGAATGCATAAAACACACATATATACTATGCACACAAACGAACGAGAATGCATAAAACACACACATTATACTATCCACAAAAACGGGAAGAGAAGAAAAAACACACCATACCTACTATCCACACCAACGAATGAGAATGCATAAAACACAAATATATTCTATCCACACCAACGGGCGAGAATGCATAAAACACACACTCTACTATCCACACCAACGAACGCGAATACAAAAACATACACACTATACTATCCACACCAAAGAACGCGAACGCATAAAACACCATATTTACTATCCACACAAACGGACGCGAAAGCAAACTCTCTCTCTCTCTCTCTCTCTCTCTCTCTCTCTCTCACACACACACACACACACACACACACACACAACAGTAAAGAGTGAGTGTTTATAGTCACACTACTTTACATTCATACAAATTGGCAAATTGAATAGTGTCTCTTTTCTAGAGATCTAGTTAGCCCTGAGAAGGGCTGTTTTTCTAACTCCAAATGCACCTGGTTAATGGTGACACCTTCCAGGTCGGGCACCACACACACAACGTCTGCTCCAGTCATTCTCCCAATTGATTTGTTTTGTTGGAAGTGCACAGTGGGGTTGGCTGGCCTCATCATGCCAGTTTTCACTCTGCGGAATGGTGAAGACTTCCCTCTGTCTTCTATTCTGCAGACGGGGATGATGTTGCTGACGCTGCGGCTCCCACTCTTGCCGCTGTCTCTCCAACTCCTCCATAATCTCCTCGCAGTTTTCCATCTGGGGGACAGCGACTATTGGAACTGGTGGTAGTGATTGTGGTTGTGTAGCTGACGTGGAGCTGGTAGTGCCTGTGGAGGTGTCCTCACCTCAGGCTTCACCTCACACTGAGGCCTCATTATGAGGTGTGGCAGGATCCTTTCCTTCTTCTCTTTCTTTTTATCCTCTTCTCTTCCTCCTCTTTTATTCTGGATTCCTCCTGTATTGCCTCCTAAGTCAACTCGTCTAAAATATGTCTGGCATACTCCAGGTGCATTTGGAGTTCCAACAATTTACTTATTCTGCTCATTCTTTATAGTTGTTTCGTTGACGATGGGTAGCCAGACTGACGATCGCGTCACTTTATATACTTAAAGCAAGGACGTGAAGGTAAATATCCCCTTTCACCAAAACTTACCATAACCAAAAACAAAACATCAAACGCGCGGACCTGAAAGAAACACGTTGACTATTTTACTTACAAACATAGACATGAACGATTTGACAAGACAGATAAACAAAGGGTGGATTTTTTTTTACTGACAAAAGAAACGAAGTGCTTATAGACACACTTCTTTTTTCAGACATACACACACACAGAGAAATTTGTTTTGGCAATTGAATTAGTATGTCTTTTCGAGAGTATAGGGGTAGCCCTGAAAAGGGCTGTTTTTGTTGACGGGGAGTGATGGTAATCTTTTTTACTGTCTAAGATTGCGCCCCCGTCTGGCGGCAGGCTTTCCTATACGATACGGCCTGCTTCTGCAGAAAGAGAAGGAGAACTCTTTGGTGTCCACACGGCAGTCGACAAAACCTCTGTCTGGTTCTTGCTGCTGCTGTTGCTGCTGCTGTTGTTGTTGTTGCTGTTCTCTCTGCTTCTGAAGTCTACACTTTTCTGTCCATTCTTCTTGTTCTTTTTTGATTTCCTCTCTGAAAACCGCTTCTCTAGTAGAAGCGGTTTTCAGAGAGGAAATCAAAAGTGAACAAGACTTGGGCTATCGCTAACATCCTGACACTCTCTATCTCTTCAGGCTTCAGTATCAGGTTTAGCCTGACACGATGTAAATTGACATAAGATTCGTTCAGCTTGGCTAGTCTGGAAGGCATCTTCATAGGTTGACGAGTCAACAGTGAATGGCCAGACTGGAGACCAAACCGCTTTATATGGTTCAAACGCGGACGCGATAGAAAACATCCCTACTAGGGTTTTTGTTGAGTTAGAATGTTATGATAGTGAATGTCATGGTGAGGGATAGAGAGAAGTCAAAGAGCATATATTCACAGTGGTTTTTTGGAAAACAAACGACAGAGACATTTTTTTTTTAAAACACAACATTTTTTATTCAACAAACAACTAAGAAGTAACAAGTAACAATAATATCAAACAAATTATTTTTGACAAGGTTGACAACGTTGTGAAATCATGTGTGATTTCCACTGATGGAAGTCATGAGGCCATTGATGTACACTACTTTTCCTAGCTAAAGACAAAAGACAGCCATAACGGTCACAAAACCATCAATCTACTTTCTCATCATTTCTAGAAGAGTGACGATCAAAATAAGACATTAAATTTTCTAATGGATATCCAAGACTGCGTTGATAAAGAAAATACACACAATATTGTCTACACACCCTGGAATCTGTGCCTTGTAATTTCACGTTATTGAATCGTGTCGTCTGGGCATTTCTTCTCATAAAGTCAATGATGTCGTCTTCCAAAGGGGTTAATCCATACGAAGCAAAATACTCCACACAATCCTCTTGAGGGAAGTACACGGCTACCCAGTGGGTTCCTGGGAGATGACTGTCGTCCCTGTTGATGACATAAGCTTGATGGTCTTGAGGTTTGCGATGAGGTAGTTCATCTTTAGCGCACACGACAGGATTCCAAAAAGCAGCATACGAACTATTGTTCAAAAGGTAATAAAGTTCCCAGGTATCCATTTTTTGTTTTCTTCTTTTGTTGTTTTTATTTTTCACAGGTAGTGATTAGTCATCAATTCAATTCTGACGTTTTATTTGAAACGCTCTGTCAAGTACCCGTCTCTTCGCCTTGTCTCCCAACTCTGGGCTAAGAGAGCTTCGATGCGATAGATCTCCAGAGTAGTCAATGGAGGGCAGGAATGATCACGCAAGCCTTTACACCACTCATGCAACACTGCTTCTTCTGAGATGAGACACCAAGCTTCGTCCAGATACTCGTCCAATTTTTCTTCTTGACTCATCATCAGACATTTATCGTATTGAATTTGACTGGGATGATCGTTTTGACATCCATAGCAATCTTTCTTGGTCAATTCCGTAATTTTTTCCGCCAGGTGTTTAGCAACAGGAGACTAAGTGTTGTTCTTGTTCTGGCCATCTGGACTTGACTACTACGTCGTCCTCTTCGTCTTCGTCTTGGTCTTGGGGTTCTGCTTTCACGGAATCCTCCCATTCCATGTCCAAAGATTCTCTACCGTTCAAAGAGGTGTAAGAGTCTTCCATAGTTTCTAATAGTCTAGAATGACTTCACTCAAACTGTTGATTTCGATGGTATTATCGAATTCGGCATACAAGATGACGTTGACCATCTTGGTGAGAGCTTCTGCAAACTGAAGTTCCACACGCAGTTGACCAGATTTTATAGGGTGGAAATGCCCCTCGTCGCTGCCTTGGTCTGGAGTGAAATCAAAGGCCCACAAAGTGTAACCTCCTACATAATCTTCGTACGAAATACCGTGAATGGTGTTGGTTCCTAGTTGTCCGGTAGCTTCGTACAGGGACACGTACGATCTCAAGTAATTTTTCTGGGTAAAGTTAGGTTCGAAGGGTCTGGCACACAAGGTCTTGCCATCGCGACTCACTTCGATCTTGGACACTCTGTAGTGCTTAAACTGGAAAGGATTTTGATCGTGGGCTCCGTTAAGGGCTGCATTACTGACGATGTCAACGATTAAACGTTTGGGTAACTGTCCTTGGAACAGATGATCTTTGATCTTGGATCGGAGTCCAGCAGCAATGGTGAACGTTTTCACTTCTACACGTCGTATCGGATACTTGGCGATTGATCTGCTCAATGTGTGACTGATGTCGTTTCCCGCTTTAGGTAACACTTCTACGCGTCGCACGTAAAGTCTGGCTTCTTGGATGATGGTGTTGTACTCATTGGCATGAGTCATCAAATGGAAAGCGACACTGCTGCGATTGAGTCTCAGGCGAATATCCACTCCGTTGAGCAAATACTTGTCTTGCAACCACATGTCCAAATGCAAACGATCCATCAGTTCTAAACTACGGCCTTGCAGGATTTTCTTTCGACGGTTGTTAAAACCCACATTGTGAGGATTGTCAACGACTGCCAGGGTTGTGTCGTTAAACGTGTCTTCACCTGAGGTGTCAGGTTTCCATACCACGCAAGCATCCAGATGAGTGTTCTTGGCCTCTTTTCCGTACGTCAAGAGATTTTCTAGGTACGCTCGGTAAGGGTAAGTATCCGTGCTACTGCTGATCAGTTTGTTATTCAAGTACAAATCCACTTCGCTGAACAAGGAATGCATGAAATTGTTGACGGGAGCTACTCTGGCATCGGCTCCCGGATTGGTGTTGTCCGTTTTGATCACTTTGAGTTTCAGGTACAGGTAATTGCTATTCAGATCGATGTAATCTTCGGGCTGTCCTTTGATTTCAAACTCGATGGGAGCTGAATCGGTCAAGGAGGAGACGGGATGAAATTCGACCCATTGGGATTCTTGCATCGTCATCATGGTGGGTGGCATGGCAAACAGATCCAGTTCCGACTTGGAACAGGTGCAAGACTCTCGGTGCATCATTTTCTCTGATTTAATAATCAAAAACGTCTAACTCTAGGACGGTTTTTCTTTTCTTAGTCTTTCTAGCTCTAGGGGTGTGAAGTCCTCTGAAGGGGTGTCCTCGTCGTCTTTTCTGCCTTGTCCTCGCTGTGGGGTCACGGAAGCAGGAATGCCTGACTAGGCATCGCCCAGGGCATTTATAGGAGTTTCTCGCCGGCCCAACATGTCTTTACCCGTTTGAAACAAGACATTTTGACTACTCTCAATAAACCTTCTTTTGGGTTTTGTTTGTCAATGATGACATTTTGGAGAAATTCTTTGCCGTTCGTCAACGCGACATCTTTCAAGGCGTGCAATCCCCGTGTCACCATTGGTTTCAAAACGGGAGCCACTAAACGAAAGGCTGATTTGAGGTTATCTCCTAAACGATGTCCTCGCTGTCAAACGACTCCTTGGTACACAGGATACATGACTGACAAAGGGTTAGAGTAATCGTTTTCAAAAATGGAGTGTCATTGTGACTTTCCCTTTGGTGAATGGAATATTTTGTCCCAGATCTCCTTTAACAGTAATGTTAACAGTGTCGAAATACGACTTACTTACGGGTAAATAGTGACACGAAACAATTCGGTGGTCCAGTTGGGTAAGTAACCTTTGTCGAAAGAGCGTTCGATTTTGCCAATGCGCACCCAATCTCCTGATGCCAACACTCCACCTTTCTTGGAGACAGGCACTGTTGGGGACGTACCAAACAGACTCTCGAAGACGGTCACTTCGTTGTCAGGAGTCACTTCTTGGGGGGCACGCCCAATGCTCCGATTGTAAGATTGGTTGTACGATTGGACGAGGTGTGGTAAGACGTCGATGTACTTGAGAGTGTGTTGATGTGTGAAATATTTCCACATGCGTCCTTTCAAGGTGCGTTGAAAACGTTCCACGATGCTGGCTTTGGTTTCGGGATTCTCGGTGGTGAAAAAATGAATGTCACGTCTCTTCAATTCTTTTTGGAAAGCTTGGTTCAGAAATTCGGTGCCTTTGTCAGTTTGCCATCGAAGATGGTGACGACCGCTTTGTTTCAACACCAGTTTGAGGGCTCACACTAACTCACTGCTCGATTTGGAAGTCAATGGCACGACCCAAGCAAATTTGGAAAAGACGTCGATG
Source organism: Megalonaias nervosa (assembly GCA_016617855.1). Classification (NCBI taxonomy): domain Eukaryota; kingdom Metazoa; phylum Mollusca; class Bivalvia; order Unionida; family Unionidae; genus Megalonaias; species Megalonaias nervosa. The sequence goes on along the minus strand of JAECUM010027364.1, from coordinate 20,969 downwards.
ACACAAAACAAATATTTGTAGCCACGATTGTAGGTGACTAAATAAGAGACATCGGCTAAATCAGCTTGCCATTGATGATCCATACCCTACACTTGGGTGCGACTTCTGGAAGATTTTCGTCGAATAGGTTTGTGTAAGGTGTATGTGGCTTGTTCTTGTAACCATCGTTGCACATGAGGTAAACGGATACTTTTCAGTCGAGTTTTGGCAGCACGATACAATTTCTGAACTCCTCCGTAACCTGCGGGATGGGCTGGATCGTAGTAAATGCTGGCTAACACCTTCTCCATTTTTTTTTTCATAAGTGATCCACTCTTCACTGATGCTATTCTGAATGGGACGAGGGGATGGTTTAGAAACGGATTTACGTGTCCGATGTACCACGGGTGTAGAAGTTGAAGGTAGTGGTGGTGATGGTGGTGGTAATGGGATGGCTTTGGTCTTCTTTTCTTTTTTCACTTCTGGTTTCCCTTCTTTCTTTTTCACTTCTGTTGAAGGAGGAGTGGACATCATCTTTTTAACCAAAGCTTTAAGTTCTTCTCGTTGGGGTGTAGGGGAAAGGATCAACAAGGACGCTGAAATCTTACTAGGAATGGGAGCTGCTGACGGTGTTTGAAAGACTTCTCGTGCCTCTTCTTCCTCATGCATCCGTGGGGTTACGTCTGTCTTGACCACTGGGGGTGGTGGTGATAGGCTTTTCATCAGAGTCTTAAAATCTTTCAGAGTAGGTAGAGCTGTTTCGTCTAAAGCTTTCTGGTGAAAGAGTTGCAGTCGTTGCAACAATTGATCGTACCGTTGCAATTTTTCCATTTCTGACAAATCGCTGCGATCCATCAACGATTGCAATTCGTGTTGTAACTGGGACATTTCGGTCAAATGAGGATTAGGAGGTAAATGCGGGGTTCGGTGTTCTTGCCAACGATGGTATTCGATCCATCGTTTGTAAGGTACTAAAGCCAGTTTTCGTCCTTCCATCGGATTTCAAGGATAACGTCTGAGATCTTTTGACTCCAAAGGTCCCTTTTATCTTCTTGGACTTTTTTATCTTCATCCTCCCAGAATGTTTCCCAATGCTCCTTTCAGCAAGGGTCCTCCTATTGTTCCCATTACTCCTTTCAGCAACATGGGCAGAAAAGGGTAAACTTCCTCCGCGTTGCACCAACATCTTTTTCTTTTGACCAATGGGTACTTTCTTTTCGACCATTTGACGAAGAACTTGTCGATGTTTGGCTAAGCATTCTTTCTGGTGTTTAGACAAAGGTATTGTGCCTTTCAAGACATTCAGACAACATTCGCACACGGTGTCGATGACGTCTTTGGAGGTAGTTTGAATGAGTTTTTTTCGCATGGGTGGAGAAGCTTTGGACAGGACGGACAACATGTCCCAATGTTTGGCTAAACGAGGAGGCAGTCCTTTCCTTTTCTTTTCTTTGGGGGTAGAAGAGGAATGTCTTTTTTTGTGACATCTGTTTGGCTAAGCGCTTTTTAGGATGCCGTGACTGTCTGTTTCGTTTTCCTTTTCTTTTTTGGACCGAAGAATGAACACGATGGTAACGGTGTGTACTTCTTGGAGGGGACATCTTTGGACGTTCAGCAGCAAAAAAACACTGATCCGTTTTGTTTGTCTCAGGTCTTTTTTTATACTGGAATGCGTCGCCACTGATTGTCTTTACGTCGTATCAACTTGATGACAGGCAACACACGTCGTGGAGGAGTTCGCAACGGACTAAATCGGGACAGTTCTTGCTTGGACAAATCCAGTAATCTCTGTAACACACCCGTTCTCTCTTGGACTTTGATTTTGGGGGCAGGTACTTTGTCAACAGCGGCCACTGCCGCTAAAGAGGAAGAGGGTGTCACCGCTGGAGGAGAAGTTTGTGGAGACGTTCTCTTGCGGGTAGAAGCTGTTTTCTGTGGACTTTTCTTTTTGTTTTTCTGAGGCTGTGACCTGGTCTTGACACCGTTGCTCTTTTTCTTTTTCTCCTGAGTACGTTTGGGCGTGGCTTTTTTCTTGGGGACGACTTTGGGAGCATTAGGATCCCATTTTAAGAGGGAACGAATGATGACACCTCCTAGAGAACCGCTTCCTCTAGGTTTCAAAATGATTTGATTTTTGGTTTGAGTGTCAATGCGAGGATCGGCTAGCTGCGTCAAGGCTACTTTGTTTCTCTCAAAATCAAAAACGTTTGGTTTGATGTGGAATGTGAATGATGCCTTGCAGTAATTGACGTGCTGTCACCGTAAACCATCGTAAGACTTCTTTGAGACTAGCTTCTAAGACACGAGCACGTATTTGTGTATTTTTTTCGCGACTGATACCGTACAAGGCACGAATCAATTTGATGGGAAGATGAGACTGAAGGGACGTCATGTTGACGATGTGTGAGACAGAGCCAAAGTGACCGAGGTTTTTAAAGATTTTTTTGGTTGTTGTTAAGTCAACGAAGGGGATGTGTACACGACAGGCCCTCTGTCTTGGCACCAGTGGTGAAACACATAGGTACGAAATCGCAAATAATCGGGAGTGGTGGGTTTTAAATCCACGATTAAATAAGCGTGTGGGGTTTGAGTGGCATCGTCGTACGCATGGGTCAGCGAAGGCGTTCCTAACTGTTTGGCTAAGACTTGCACTTGCGATTTATCTCTAGGGCTTTTAAACAACACCACGTAATGAGCATTGAGACTGATAGTACTATGGCCTTTACTTTGTTGAAACAAATTTTGGGTGATGTAAATGACACTGGCATTACGATGATGCCCTTTGCGAGTAAACCAGAGTTTAATTTCTTCTTCGTCTTCTCCTAACATGTCGTCAAAAATAACCAAATGAGTTTGACTAGGGTCAGACACGATCCCGTCGTCCTCGCCAGGAATGCCTTCCAGAAAGACGATGGAATCGCCTTGACTTTCTCGCATAAGGCTGTACGCCGGTTGCCACTCTTTGTAACACCACGCGATGCGTTGAGGTGGACGATCGATCAAATGATGTTTATGTTCGATCAAACGTTTGACAAATTCGGTTTTGCCGGAACCGCTAGGTCCGGCAATGAGCATGTTAAAGGGATGGCGAAAATACAAGGCCTCCCAACTAGTCCGATCTACGTGTTCGTCAATGACTTTGACAGTGGAGGAATAGGGAGCAGAGACAGTAGAGGTAGCCATAGTAGTGTAAGAAATGTCACTTTTGGCACGAAGACAGACAAGACAAGAGTTTTTATACTTTTCTAAGGACACGTTTATTGTCATCTTTAATGGTGAACAACACGAAAGACAAAAATACATAAAAGCCAAATGGTTAAGTACATGAATAAAAGACACATCATAGTGGAATATAAACAAGTCTCTGTACAGCATTTGTGGTGATCAAGAGGTGAAATCGTAGGGGCAGTGTGTAATGTTCTTAGAGCCTCTACACTCCTTGGCACAGTCACATAAGTGTCTTCCCGGAATGGTCTTTCGTGGATGTCGATAACGGTCCTGTCCTGAAGAGAATGGTTTTCCTCGGCCACGACTTCTTGTTCCTCTTCTGGCACTGTCACTAACACTGGCTTAAAAGTTACTTTTTTCACTGAACGTTTTAATTTTTAGGATTACAGATCTTGGGCATAGTGTGCCACTTCTTTTGTCCAAGCCTCAAAACCCCAACTTTTCCAGTCACGTACATCTTTCCAGTGAGGGTGTAAGTCACAAGCTACACATACGTCATCGTACACATCTTCAGTGCCTAAAAGTTGACGAATCTTGATTTCCCGTAGAGGCTGAGAAGTATCAAGATGAAAGCGCAAAACTTTGAGCAGAATGAGTCTCTCGTGTACATTTAAAGGGACCACTTTCATGTGGGGTTTTTTTTGGAGTGGTATGTACTGTTCGTAAAGAGTCCACAAGGAATCGGCTGGTAAACGAAATCTCAGAAAGCAAGTCACTAAGACACACACTACACGGCGACCCCAATTCAATGGACACAGTTCTCGTAATACGCGATCGTAATCCTCCACCGTTTGAATAGTGTCATTGATTTCCTTCCACGGAATCTGTTGTATCACGAATGATAAAGGTCGTGGCAGGGTAGTCCGTTTTTAGACCTCTTTTTGTCGGAGACAATAAGTGTACTTTCTGCACAGAGATGGTCATACTCCAGTGGCAAATCTAAATTGTTTGGTCACTAACTTGCACATCACACATCGTTCAGAAGTGTCCTCTTGAACTAACTTTACGTTGTGTAAGAGATTTTGGTAACACTCTAATTCTTCTTCTGGAATTCGTTGCAGTAAGTCTACCTTGTAGTACATACAGTCACTAACAACAAACCAATCCTTCTCGCCTACGAGTAGTTGATCAATGTCTGACCACTGGAACACTTTCATCAGAATCAGTCCTTTTATAGCATTCAGGTACCAGTGGTTTAAACATCGGTGACGTAACGGATGCAATGGTTCTTTGCGTTTCACTTGTATTTTGACCAACTCACGGTAAATGCGTTCTCTCAACTCCACAGGCTAACCACGTATGTTCTCTTGTAAAGTATCCATGACCATGTCAGTCAAACACTTCTCCTAGAGCGAAAGTAACGGACAAAGTGAGTAATTTCTGGCCATTGCCATTCCAGGAATCGGTCAAGAATGTCAATAAAATCTTCAAGTGTAAATGGTCTAAAGCGGAATATTCGGATGAACGCACATTTCATCCAGAGAAATCTGACTTATTTGTTGACTTTTGTCAATTTCCTCTTGTGAATTTCTCGACATAAAAGTTCTACAGTCACCCATTGAGATTTTGCTCTGGCAAGTCCCAGCCAAATTTCTTTGTAGATCTTCTCTTGCAACTCGTTTGGTAATGTTTGAAGATTATATTTTAGATGGGGTTTAAATACTTGTCTAGGTGTTGTCCAACGTTTGACTCCTAGCCAAGCAGCTGGTTTCTTAAACGACATGGTATACCCACTTCAATGACGAGGTCCCACTAAAGATAGGTAGTGACAATCTGGAGACCATCGAGCATGTTCCCAGTAAGCGCAATCTTTCTTCTCTCACTCGTGAAGTGACACACCGCAACTGAAGCACTTGACTTTATCCCCTTCGCCCAAGTAGATAAATCCGGCTCTAGCTAATTCTTCGGGGGTAGGTCCTCCCAGATATTTTGGCCATTTTCCTCGGAAACTTTGGATCCGACTTTCAAAATCGCAGTATTCAGGCAAACGCACAGGGAACAAATATTCGTCTTTCACAGCTTCATTTCGATGAGGGTATGATGAAATATGCAGGATTGTGCTCAGATTTGCATGACATCCGTAGGGTGGTAGCCGCATGGTTTCATAATGATGACATCCACCATGAAAACCAGTAAAGTGAAAAGGTGTACGATAACGAGTGTCATCGCTTTCGCATCCGTCAGGTTTGACACGCACAGCATCACTTTCCATGGTAGGTATGGTAGTAGTAGTTATAGCAAAGTTCCCATGATGTGGTACTGAATCGCTAAGGTCATAGCGTATGGCATCCCTGCCATCGCAAGGCACAGCATCGCACTCGAGTTTGCTCTTGCTTGATACTTGCTGCTTGAAAGGATTCATCTTTCTCGCTTGGCAATGGTAGTCACAATGAACTATCGGTCTTTTAATATGCTGGCCAATATCGTCGTGACCGTACAGTAACGTGAAGTAGTTGGGAAGCCGAACTCGCTTCTGGTACACGATTTGATAGACTTTTTCCATGGGCCGGCTGAAGATTTGGTGTGTGGGTAAACGTACAATCTTGTGCGGTTCGTGGGTGGTCACTTTAAAATTTCCATCGTCTCCAGACTGCAAAGCTTCTTTCAAGACACCAAAGTTCACAAGTCGACTGGTGCTATAATTGAGAGTTAATCCTTTCACTTTACACTCCGTGTGTTCTTCTCCTTGTGGGTTACGGTATTCGTAGCCATAATTTTTGAGACCGCCACTTGCAAAACTTAGAATCTTGTCGTCGGGATGCTCGTCCATCCAGGCCCCTAAACGGTCTCTTTCGATGACTGTCCATGTCAAAATACAGCACACAATCTCCTAACAGTTCTAAAGCTTCGTACAGTTTTAAACGAGCATGGGCTGTCACGTAAGCCGCAATGATGACATTTCCAAATTCGTCGGCTTCTACGAAGTCCAGTTCTTCTTCGTAATTGACTAAGATCAAGTCCTCACGAACGACGTCCACGTGTTTCATGTATTTGGTTTTGTCGTGAATCATCTGGAAGTAGCGAGAAGGTTCTGTCAAATACTCCGTCTTGGGTAAACACGGTCGTTGTGCCATTTTACCCCACAAGCAATTTAACATCACTTTGGCAAACAATCGCCTTCCTTCGTTTTTCTCGATGTGGTCTAAAGTGATGCCTTCCTGCTCCCAGTATTTGTCTTTGAATTTTTTTTGGTCTTCGGGAGTGCGGCAGCAGGAAGGATAGCCGCTGGCTTCTTGTTTCAGTTTCAAAAAGGCATTCACGTAGTCTGCGAAAATGCCTTTTTGAGTCTCGTTGCCCTTGTGGTATTTTTCTGTCTTGGGAAAGTGGTAAATTTTGTACACTTCTAACAGTTGGTATCCCAAGTCCAGAGCTTTGAACAATTCCACGCTGACCCACGTTCCTGTCAAGGCGCGTCCTTCCTGAGTGTGCTGACAACGTTGGTCTTGGTTGCACGTTTCGGCGCAAGTACGGCACAAGGGAAACATCAGTTTTCCTTGGCAATGGTGAGGTAAAACGGGATGGTACAAGTACGTGGGAGGCAAAACTTTACATTTGAACAATCCTTCGTATTGGCGAATGTTGTCCAGGTCAATGTGTTCCGTCAGCAATTGCGGGTGTCCTGCGGGAAAGTGACAGTATTTGCACACGTACGGATACAGAGAACACACGTCCAAGTATTTGATTTCCTCTCCTTTCTCTTCGTCGGCTTGGTACAGCAAACAGGTGGCATTCGTCCGTCCTCCGTACAAACTGTCCCGTGGGTTCAGTGGGTCCACCAGCTTGTAACTTTCCACGATGCGCTTAAACTCGGGATCGGTTTTCAGTCGCTGATCGTACTCGTGTTCCCACATTTCTACCACTTGGTATCCTTGCTCTTCTAACTTCAAGCGTCGCTGACAAGTAGCCTGGTACAAGTCTTCCATGGTCCGTTGTAAAAACTGATTTTTAGTGTTACGTTGAGGGTAGCAGATGGGACATCCGTGAAATAAGCACCCGTTAAACTCGTACACGATTTGAGGGTTTTCTAAGTCCCAGCCGTCTACCGAATACCTTCCGATGGTCTTTTCGCCTCCTCCGTTGCGAGCATGTTGGATCCATTTGTCTTCCTTGTCGCACAAGTAATGTAACCAGCGTAGGGCTTTGACTGAGTATTGACGTTTGACAAAGTTCGTCGTTTGAGGACTGATGACAGCCAGTGTGTTTTCGGGCATGAATCTTTGGCGGTACACTAAGGAACACGCTTTGGCACTGGTGCAGGCTTCTTTCAAAGGATCGATCCCTCCGTGCTCCATGAATAATTCTCGAAATTTTCCACAGCAACGCCGTAAAATGACCACGTCGGAACGACAATATTTTAACATTTCTTCCTGAAAGTCGAAAGGGTCCGAGGCGTGAGTCTGGTACCAAGCGTAGAAAGCTTCTCGTTGTTCTGTACGCGTGTTGTCGGGGTAGTAATAGTGAGCCTCGGGCAAATGGGGTAGAACGACATGTTGATTGTTTCGGTATTGAAAAGTACGGAAAATAGCCTTTGGCCATTTCTGTCATTCCAAACGTTTTAGGCATGCGACTCAAAGGCATGGCCAAGTAACTCATCCAATCTTTAAATTGCACTTGTTCCACTTGCATGGAAATGATTTTCGCTTCGTTCAAAATGACTTTAGGACGTTCGGTACTTTGCTCCGTATAGTATCTGAGGAGAAATTGTCCATCGTATCCCTGAAAATTGTGAGCCATCACCGTGGCATAGCGATGACAATCTCCATAACGTTCGATGTCTTCTTGGCTCCACGTCTCGTCGATAGGGTTTAAGATCCATTGGGCAAAATCGGTGAGCGTGTTTGGTCCCCGAAAGATTTTTTTCACTTCCTCCAGGAATCTTGCTGCAGTGAGGGCAATGAGTAAAGATAGGCGCTTGGATGCACTTCTCACACGCTCGGTGAGCCACGCAGAAATTAGGAAAGTGAATGCCAGTCTCTTGCATGTATTCGAAATCGAAAAGGATGAAATTCCCTTTCTTCTGGTTATCTTCTTCTTCTTCGTGTTTGGAATGATATTTTTGAATGTAGCATTGGTGTTCCAAGTCCACGATTTGGTGACAAATGTGACATCGCGTCTTTCCTTGGCATTATTGGTACGTATGCCTTGTCCACAAGTAGGGCACAATCTCAGGAGTTGACAAGCACATTTCTGCTGTGAACCTTGCGTCTCAGATGTTCTGGCTCACTCATCTCATCTTCAAAATCGCTCTCATGAATTTGAGCCAAGACGTCAGCTACTGTGCGAGGCGATAAATCACGTTTCTGCCTCTTTATTTCTTCTCCTTTCTTTACGAAATGATGCGATTGTTTCATCTTGACTGCAAAAAGTCAAATGACTACATTTGAAACGCCATGGAACCCTATATTACCATGTTAGGCTTAGTGCATATATAAAGGGCTGGTGCCTTCCCTCTCAGTATTCATTTCACTCTCAAGCCGACCTGCACGATGGAAGAACCCACACAAATCGAACTTCTGATTAGAGCTTTGCGAGATGTCATACGAAAGTTTTCTTGAGACAAACCGACGGACTACTCTCCCTCCTTTCGAGATAAAAGTCAAGATATTTGCTATATCTGTCAGAAGAAAGGGCATTGGGCTAAAGAATGTCCAGACCGTCAAAAAAGCAAGACTAGAGTCAGAAGAGACAAAAGTCAGGATACCTGTTATCATTGTCAAGAGAAAGGACATTGGTCTTCAGATTGCCCTAAGAAACAACAGGAGCAGGAGGAGGAAGAAGAAGAAGAGGTGCCCTCGGCAAAGGAAGAACCCCGACACGTTCAGAAGGAGAAGATAGAAAAGAAACGAAGACGAGAAAAAAGTGAGGAAGAAGAGGAGGAAAAACTTGTGCAAGTGAAGAAAATCAGAAAACAGAGAGAGTGAAAGAAGACAAAAGACACAGAAGAAGTCTATGAACTTTTTTAAAGTGTTATGTTGTGTTGTGATATTGGATTGTAAAATGTGTACCAGAATAGACCAGACTGAAAAAACGTAAGTGTCCCTTGGTTTTGATTGTTTAGAATAATAATAAGGATCTACACTCACGCACTCACAACACGTACATCATAGGGTTAAACAAGGGTTTTTTGAGTTTTAATTGATTTTGGCAAAATGAATATTATCTGTTTTTGAAAGAAGTGAGTGATCCTGAAAAGGACCGTTGGGTGTTTGTTTTTTTCTGAAAAAAAAAACAACTCAGGAACGAGAGGCAATCCGCATTAACTGCCTTAAGCCTTTGACACGGCCAAGGCCTACTTCTGGACTTGCTTCTTTTAATGATTTGGTATAAATCACTACGAGTGGTATCTCTGGTGTAGTAACAGGGTTGGGCTGTTTGGCTCGGGAAGGTCTTTTTCTCTTGGGTCGTTATAAAGAAGTCTGATACATTTGTTTCAGATTTCTTAACTCGGCCAAAATGTCCAAGAGTACCGTTACCGTTTGAGGTTCACTGTTCTCCTTCTCTCCTAGACCTTGTTTCTTCTCTACTGCTTCTTCTTCCTGTCGTTTCCTTCTTTCCTCTTCTTCTTCTCGCTGTTGCTGTTCAAGGAAAAATGCTTGTTCTGCCTCTTTCTGCTGCTATAAAAATTTCTCCAATTCTTCTTTCTGTCTTTGTTTAAAATCCTCGACGTGTGGTAAAGAAGGAGAAAGTGGCGAAGATACTGGTACTGGAACAAATTCTTGCGAAGAAGAGAAAAAATCTACTAAATCCCAATTGAAATCATCCTCTTCTGGTAGTAGTCCTGTGTTAACTTTGGTAGCTACTGCTAAGCCATCGCTTTTCGTCTCCACAGCCGGTGCACCCCAATTCATTGTCTTCTTAGTTTCCGTCATGTTTCACAAAATAATGCCGCATCGATTCACTGCGCACAGACGCTAGCGCATCTATATAGGGAATGTGACGTCACAGGTAGCTCTCTTCGGATTGGAAGACAGACTCCGCGAAGTGACTTAATTTTGTAACGCATGTTGGGATTGGTGAACAATTTCAATCCGTTTCGATCCGGTCTTCCATTATAAACAAACGCGGTTCACTTTATTCCCTTCACCTGTTCCTCGTCACAAAGATGTGGACCAACGTTGAATCGTCTACTCTGGTATCGTTGATGCTGTTCTGTACGGACTTACCCATGTATGTGAGATCATCATGGAGAATCATTAGGATCACCGAGACAAGCGTTTGGAAAAAAGGACCTATGTGGAAAGACAAGGTTGTCTGAAGCGAATTCTGATTTATGGACCAGAGGTTAGATGAAGTTTGAGGAAGAGAAGAAGACCTATGCGATGCCCTCTATGTTAACGGAATGGTGTTAACATAACAAACAACGGCCCTTTTCAGGGCCACTCCACTGCCTCGAAAAGATATGTATTCTCACTTTGCCTATCTATGTGTGTTATCTATATTTTACGAAAAAGTTTTTCGTAAACTCTTAGCAATGTTCTATTCCATGGCCAGAGAGAGAGAGAGAGAGAAAGGTTCGGCCCTCTTAAAGATAAGGTGTCACGCATAACGGTGTAGATACGGCTACATCTTGGGGAAGCTCTGGCAATGCAAGAGGTACGGGATGCTGTAAGAAGACAGACAAGACCTCTCTAACTGTGGGACTAACAACTTTATTGATATAGATTGATATATAAAGTCACATTCCGGAGATACAACTTATAAAACCTTTATATTGAAAAATACATAAAATACATATTGAATACTTTTTCTGCGATCTTACCAACTTCATACGTTTGTGTAATTTCTGCATTTTTAGAATATAATACAAATAATTAAATATCGAATAAATTCATAATATTTAAAGAGTGTAAACTTCAATAGTTGCGATTAATGCAACAATCATTTTAAAGAAATATATTTTACCAAATTTAAATTAGAATATCGATTTGAAATTGATTACTAAACATTATTCTTTATTACTTAAAGAATATTTTATTCCAACATTAAATCTTAGCATGAAGTTGGTAACGAATTCATCTTTTCACCATAATAAAAATACAAATGAATATAAATTCTTAAAAACAATTAAACATTCCATTACATTATAATATTAAAATATAAAGAGAACTTAAAAGAATATTGTAAAACTAAGAAGGTTACAACAGAAATCTTTAACTTTAAAGGTACTTATTCTTTTAAGAAATTTACGAACACAAACGATTCTTACCTGTAAGAAGACAGACAAGACCTCTCTAACTGTGGGACGAACAAACTGAAGATACACGCAGCTTCGGCGCTATTTATGCTGCCTCGAGATACCCCTGGCCATATTTGGTAAAGAAGTTGGTACCAAGTTAATCATGCAAGCAGCGCGGGTACCGTCCCAAACCAGAAAGAGGCCCTAGTCTATCCCGATGGAATCGAATGTGTTCATTGCGCCATAATCCGCCTAATCAGCATTTTATTCGTCTCAGAAAAACGGTTGAACCCTAACTTACTAAGTCAGAAAGAACGTTAAGAATTTTTACCACTGAGTGTTGTTTCTGCTGAGTTAGCATACGCATGTATAATACGGGAGAGAATATTTGTACTTGTTGTAAAGGAAGCAATCTTTATCAAAATAGAATAGTTATAGGAGGCAAAATAGAATATAGTTATAGAAGGCAAATAAAGTTAATTTCCATATTTTTTTGTGGAAATTATTTCTAATATTATTTAATGAAAAATTCATCAAATGAAAAATTAGTTTTAATACAATTTAGAGAGAATTTCAATGTTATTATTTTTACTCAAAAATTCTATCCCAATATATATGTTTATCTATGTCTCTGTCTCTCTATTGTATTTGTCCCTCCCTAGAGTGGTAGCTGCGCGTATTCAGGTCAGCCCCTTGCTACATAGTTACCAATCTCCAGTACCGTGACGTGATGCCACCTGTTCCATTCCTATTGTCCCTATACAAAATTCAGTACCGTGACGTCATCCCACCTGTTCCATTCCTATTGACCCTATACAGTCCCAATCTCATATATATTGTGTTCTATAAAATTCCCTATGTTAAATTCCCATTGACGCTATACAGTCCCAATCTTTAAAATCTATAAAATGCCCTATGTTAAATTCCCATTGACGCTATACAGTCCCACCCATGTTAAATTCCCATTGACGCTATACAGTCCCAATCTTTAAGATCTATCAAATGCGCTATGTTAAATTCCCATTGACGCTATACAGTCCCACCCATGTTAAATTCCCATTGACGCCAAACGGTCCCCCGACTTTTTTTGACTGGATTTTCCCTTGACGCCAAAGTATCCCACTATACTACTAATATAAACATAAATAATTAAACACACTAAATAACTATATTTGTCTGATATTTCTGTCCAAAATGACGTTAGTGGTATTCCAAATGATGAAATACAATTTAAGATAAATGACCAATTATTTTTTGAAGTTCTTCTAATGGAGATTAGAGAAAAACAATATCTTCCTCTTTTTTCAAGAAAAGGCAAAGAGAGACTTGACAGAAAGATTTAATGAAAGAGATTAATACTTTATGAAATGATAACTAAATAATACTAATTTGATATGTGAAAAACAAAATAAGTTACAAGAATTGTGTCAAGAAAAAATTTAAGGGTCAAATGATTAGGTGTAGAGTTAAATGGTCTGAGGTGGGGGCGAAAATTACGAAATATTTTGTGCAATTAAGAAGACTGAAACTATCTCAGCAAATATATGAAAGTATCATAAAAAGTGACAACACTACCCTCACCGAACAAACAGAAATACTTGAAGAGACACAATCCTATTATGATGAACATCTATATGCCTCGAGAGATATTGATAACATAGATCTCAGCTTGATACTTGATGACTGATATTCAAAAACTAAATACCAAACAGAACCAAGAATTAGACGGTAAGATATCTTTTCATAAGCTTTAGCTGCCCTAAAAACTTGAAACATTGTAAGATTTTAGGTTCTGATCGTTTTCTGCTGAATTTTTAAGTTCTTTTGGAATGAATTTTAGGATATTTTATAGTTAGGTCGATTAACTATGGTTATGACATAAACAGCCTCTCAGCAACTAAGATGAAAGAAATTATTTCTTGTATTCCTAAAGGTGATCAAGATAAAAATCATTTACAGAATTGGAGACCAAAATCTCTCCTTAATACTACCTCTAAAGTGGCCTGAGTGAGTATTGCTAATAGGATTAAAAAATATTATCGTAATTAATGATGATCAAATGGGTTTTATGGCTGGTAGACCTATTTGTAAAAACGTAAGAGCAGTGTACGATGTAACGTTATACATTGAAAAGCATGACATACCAGGTATGCTACATAAGACTGACTTAAAAAATGCTCTTGATTCTGTGGAACGGGAGTTTTTATTTGAAGAACTAAATTTGTTTAACTTAGGTAATTCAGTTAGAAAAGGGTTCAAGCATTTAATCTTAAAATAAAATCGTGTGTAACTGTTATAATGAATTTCTAATATCTCAGTATGCAGATTTTACAATACTGTTTTGGGATGGATCTGAAAAAGCTCTTAAAAATACAATGCACATATTCAAATTCTATGCAAAGACTCCGGTCTTAATGTAAACATAGAGAAATCAAGAATAATGTGGATAAGAAGCATGAAAAACAATAACATCTGGTTGTGTATAGAGTATAATACATGCTGGATAGATGCTAACTATATAATATTAGGCATTGTCTTCACCACAGATCTAAGTCACGTGATAGATGTTAATTATGACAGTAAATTAAATGACATTAAAATACTATTGACTCAGTGGTCGAACATAATTCTTACCCTTATGTCAAAATTGTAATCAAATGAATATAGTTCAGAACAAATCTTTTTTGAAAGTTCTGAAGCTTTTCTTGAATTTCTAAATAAAATCTCTTGATTCTTTTCTTTTCTTAAAAATTATTATACAAAATCTGATTATCTTCATATTTAATATTGTGCTTTTGGGAAATGCTGTATGCCCATATTAAAGCTGTTATAGAACCGGAAAATCTGTCACTTAAATACAAAAAGATCCTTTGTCAATGCGTATCTACTATAATAAATTGTTATAAAGATCTGACACTAAAATATGTAAAATCCTTTGTCAATGCATGTCAGCTATAATAAATTGCTATAAAGATCTGACACTAAAATATGTAAAATCCTTTGTCAATGCGTATCTACTATAATAAATTGCTATAATGATCTGACACTAAAATATGTAAAATCCTTTGTCAATGCATGTCAGCTATAATAAATTGCTATAAAGATCTGACACTAAAATATGTAAAATCCTTTGTCAATGCATGTCAGCTATAATAAATTGCTATAAAGATCTGACACTAAAATATGTAAAATCCTTTGTCAATGCGTATCTACTATAATAAATTGTTATAATGATCTGACACTAAAATATGTAAAATCCTTTGTCAATGCGTGTCAGCTATAATAAATTGCTATAATGATCTGACACTAAAATATGTAAAATCCTTTGTCAATGCATGTCAGCTATAATAAATTGCTATAATGATCTGACACTAAAATATGTAAAATCCTTTGTCAATGCGTATCTACTATAATAAATTGCTATAAAGATCTGACACTAAAATATGTAAAATCCTTTGTCAATGCGTGTCAGCTATAATAAATTGCTATAATGATCTGACACTAAAATATGTAAAATCCTTTGTCAATGCGTATCTACTATAATAAATTGCTATAATGATCTGACACTAAAATATGTAAAATCCTTTGTCAATGCATGTCAGCTATAATCGAGATGATATAGAAGAAAGATGATGCATTGATAATCAAGGGCGACTGTCATATTAAATCCGTTTCCTTTTAAATACAGTATTTGGTTTCCACGCTCAATATTATTCTGTTAATAATGTCCTTTGAATGAACTGTTCGCGTGATGATATAATCTTTCACGAAGTATAGAATGGTGATCGTAGTCTTTAGCTTCATCACTGATGAATGCAAAACCTACTATCTCGTACGTAGCCACATCGGCTAAGTGGTTATCATGCTGGACTCACGACTGAAAGGGTACGGATTCGAATCCAACCACCGGACCAGCCTCGATCAGCTAACGTGGTGTGTCCTTGTGCAAGGCTCTTTAACCCAATACCCTCGGCACTAAATATCTTACTTGCCTTCTCGTGTCATAAATCACCCAAACCAAAGTCTAATCTACTGAAAGTATAAGCTAATTAAAGTCCAGTTTCAGAGAATACAAGCTATAATTACGTATAGAAGCTATTGAGCCGTAAATATTTTAATTTTTCATGATAAAGTGTCATTCAACGAACGATGGAGCCAATCAAGCATGTTTGTTACATAGTACTTGACCCACGACTCAATCAGGAATTTATGTATAATTCTGGAACGCCCAACGTGTATAACGTCATTTGCTCGATCAGACAATCTATTACTGCGATATGTATTTGTTTTAAACATACTGAATTGTCGCTTTATTAAACAACAATAACACGAGATGATTAACTCATCTGGAAACTTCTCCCACGACATACAAACATGATCCAGAGATAACATTCCTTTTACCAAAGTTCGAGTACATAAGGATTTTTTTGTACATGCATTAAACTACACATACGATTTCAAAACAAACAAAAGAAACACATGCGATCTGTCATTGTTATGGGGGGGGGGGGTCAGCATCTACCTGCTTGTTGCACTGAATCATCACAATAGACAAATAATGTGTGTGTGATTTGGATTTTTAACGTAACTTGAACAATTCTCCAGTCATATTGCTACGATGTCTGCAGTGTGGCAGTTTATAGTGATGTCTAGCACTGGGGCACCATGCCGCAGACATGTATTATCATGTCCCACCTAGTCACATTTTCCTGACACCAGGCCGACCAGTCTTAATACTAACCTCTTAATGCTGAATGCCAAGCGATGCAGCTTTTAGTACCATTTTTATAAGTCTTTGGTGTGACTCGTCCGCGGTTAGAACCCGCGATCTCTAACCACTTAAGCCACCGAAGCGGTAATAGACAAATATGATGTATAGACATAGGTGTATACAGTTCAAGAGAAATGATATATTAACCTGTACCTTTGTGTTCAAAATGATACTTAACCACTTCAAATTCTTTTTATGCGTGTGCTTTTTATAGTTTGAGCAATCTGATGGAAGTGATGTTTCAGTCAGGTGACTATTAATTGCATTAGATCAATTATTCATATTGAATATTATATAAAACCTCCTAAAATACATTTTTTTTTTTCAAGGAATGTTTTGTTGTGAAATGCATTTCTCATTTAGTGATAGTGACAAAAACAATGGCAAACTAAAACAAAGACAAACTTCTATGTCTTTTTTACCGAAATAAAACATATCGGTAAAGAAAAACATTGCTAATTTGAGAGAGAGATGGGGGTGGGGGAGAGGTATTAATTTAATTATCACTATATACGTTTAGATTTTACTTTCATTTTCTTTTTTTCAGAATTGTTTTAACTTAGATTGCCACGGACGATCTAATTAAATATACTTGTGATTTTAGCAGCCATCCTATAAATTATTATGATATAAAAAAGAATCTACAAACAACTCAACACACAAACAGACTTTGGAACAGAATGAGAATAAGAGTAAGAATTAAGGGAGGAAGGCATAAGTCAATGCACAAGAAAAGAAACGAATAGAGAATGCAAAACAGAACATAACATTTATTTTTGATACTGAACTCTCAAGCCACACACAGGCAGCATATGATTGCAACGTAATGCTTATGTGTTAGGTGGCAGTGTGTGTATAAAGTAGCTATTAAACATTTAAAGGTACAAACAGATAAATCACAAAATGGGGTATGCATTACTATCGTATGATGTAAGCACAATAAAAACAGTATATTACGAAGAACAACTTGAGTAACGTATTACCAATACATACATGTACGTATAAGTACCCATACATGCGCATAAACAGGCATATGTATAAGCACATACAAGTACATGCACAGATACACGTGGTACATACGTGTACGTCCAATAGGAGATGCAAATTTGCAGTTACGTACATTTTTTCTTAATTATGTCAAAAAATTTAAAAAGACTTTTTAATATTTAACTATTCATGGAGGAAAAGAGTTTACCAAACTGTATTACATTAAGATTACAATAATAGCATAGCATGAGTCTATAGCTTTCTCTAGGTACCACCCACTCCGACCAACAAATAATGAAATTCGTCAGTTATGACATCCTTATCGCACACAGTGCACTTTCTGTCTGTCCTTAGTATATTTTCTCAACGCCATGACTGTACTGGAAGTTTGCGGTTGCTAGTTCTGAATTTTAGCAAAGGCACAAAAACATTTCTTTCTAATGATATAAAATACTTCTCACAGTTTAAATATCGTCTGAATAATTGTTAAGACGTACCTTTCGATAGAGTTTCTAATCCTGCATCCCATTCCTGTATACATAAATTATTTAAAGATTGCGGGAAGCTTCCAGTACAGCTTGCATTAAGAGCTTGATGGTTACGTATTGATGTTTGGTAGAGCACATCGATGCTTCCAAACAAATTCAAAATGTTTTTAATATGTTCAAACCATTTATAAATAAATCCGTAATGAATGTCACTCAACATGATATTGTATACCTTTCTGAAAGAATATTTTGCATTTATTACTGAGATCCCAAATCCAATCACGCGACATTTAATATAAATGTAAATTGGTTTCTTACCAAGTTCTGACATCTTCGCCAGCCAAGGTTCCGACATATTAACCCCAGCTACACCTTGGCGGATCGATCAGATATTTCAGTTCTTTGTCCGAGTGACATCTATTGTATTTCATAGTTGCCTCCCTTGGTATGTAATGCCAACTAACAAGTATCGTGTAACAGCGGTGCTTTGTACATAGGCCGAAAAAAGGATACTTTGTAAGTTTGACATCGAAAGTATGACTACCTACCAGAGATAAGCCATAATAGTTGAATTTGAGGGAAAGGATATATTTGTACAAACACGGGCCGGCAGTGGAGAATTGTTTATTTATGAATCCATTCAGTTGTGTGCTCTCCTTCTTTCGATCACGTAGGGACAGTGTTAAAATTTTAACAACAGTGTATTTGATTGGATGCGGTGGTTGTTTACTCTTCAATACATGTATAGAAGATGCATGACTCTTTTACTTGTTCAGTGCCTGAAATGTTCGGGCTTAGCTGGATCTCCGCTATGCTTATAAACCATTCTTATGATACCATAAGACCTGTCTCAAGTTTTAAATTGAACAAAGATATATAGATAGACATTAGTAATATTTGGCAATGTTTATTAAGTGTACTCGCATTCGAACGGTTTTATTGTTTAGAGCTTTAATACATATAGTGATTTCCTCATTTACAGTGAATTCAGTATGTTATAATTGTCGTTCAAGTACATCTTCCTATTGTCGAGATTACAGAAAATATCTAAATTAATGTTTTCGTTGTAATCTTTAAAATTGTCATATGGCGTATCTAGAGCAATGCTTGAATTATCGTGCTTATTGTTAATACTATTAATAACTTTCCTGAAATATACAGTCATTTCTTTTCATTTGTCAGAGGTTTGCGTGTACATTTATAATGTACTTGTACATTATACACTCATTTTTTTCTCCGTTAACTTTACATTGTCAGAATCGTTAATTATTTTGCGACACTGAACACCTTAATACTACACGACACGTGCGTCTAAAAATAGTATAGTGTATTAGGAACTACTTTGTAAACAATATTTGAAAGTAGAGATGATAAAGTGCTTTCTACTATTACTGTCACACACACACACACACACACACACACACACACACACACACACACACAGAGCGAATCGCTTAGAACGCCCTTTGGTTTGTTGTGTGTACATGATTCACGTTAACCTGAAAAAGTTATAGGATCTTAAATTTTGAAAGTGAAGGTGGGGAAAAAAATGAGTGCCCTGGCTTGAAAGTATGTAACATTGCAGTCTTCTTTCTACAACTGTTTTCATGAAAGTAAGTAGAGATTAGAAGACATTATTGTCGGTTGAGATTAGAAGAAATGAAGGTGACGTCATGCTAGGACCAGTAGCTCGTGTACCTCGTTGGGTAGGAGATCTTACGTCAAATCATACTTAAAATACTATTTCACGTTTCCCAAACTAAATGCAAAACTAGATGTGTTTCATAAGATATAATTGATGGTATTTTAAAGTAAACTTGATAAAATTTGATCAAAACTTAATCTCGAATGCTGTACATGGCACAATCTTGTTATCTTGCCCGATTTTGAGAGGTTGCAACAAATCTTCGTGAAGTTCATCACCTGAAGATGCTCATATCCAGACCACGCTGGTTGCGTGTGCGAAGCGCGCGATGCACACAGGCGCCTTTTCATTTCCTGTTCGTTTTATTCGCAATTTATTCGAAAAAAAATAATTTGGAAATGCGCCTGGAGAGGCGCCAAACATTCATCGCACACACAAGAAAAAACACAACGCGCCGGGCCTGCTCATATCGACATATCACTTTAGTAGTGTAAGGGGGCGATATAGGGACAATAGAAAAATACATTACAAAACCCTCTGGGCCTGTATAGGGACAAGATTTATAGGGACAATGGGAATTAGCATCACAAGACCCCCTGGGCCTATATATGGACAAAAAAAAAAAAATATTGGGTGTGTATAGCGACAATAGTAATGGAACAGTCAGGGTGACGTCACGTCATTGGTAACAATGTTGCAAGTGGCTGACCTGAATATGCGCGGCTACCCTAGGTAGGGACAAATACAATAGAGGCATAGACATATACAACACAACCATAGATTGATGAACATCAATCTATCATACCTAAATTATACAACAACTAAAATATTTTTTTTTTAGGCAAGAAAGAGTAAATCTTTTCGAGGCACTGAAGTGGCCCTGAAAAGGGCCTTTGGGTTTCTTCTTCTTTGTCTTCTTCTAATTTCTTCTTTTCCTCCACCTACTTCTTATCTTTTGTCCTACACTTTTTGTCTTCTTCTCATTCTTTTCCTCCTTTTTTTTCCTTCTCCTCCTTCTCTTTCTGTTTCTTCCTCTTTTCATTTTCTTCTTCCTTTTCAATTTTTTCATTCCATTCTCTCATCCTCTTTTGTCTTCTATATCTTCCTTTTCTTCCTTTTCTATTCTAATCATCTCATTTAAGATTTCCTTCCCTTTCTTTTAATTGTTAATCTCCATACTTAGTCTATGAGGACTTTAAGCCCCAAACTGCATTCTAACTAGCATCTCCTCCACCATACATAGTGTGTCTACTACCTCCAGCAATCTTATCATCTTCTCCATGTTACTCGCCATTTTGTATTCTGTGTAGAATGTCGCGAATGACTGACTGACTGACTATTAAATTATAGTGGTGTTCGCCCATACAAGCATGTACCACTAGTTAATGATCGCACAGCGACCTGCTAATTTTATCTTGGGGGAAGGAATTCGAGCCACATCCCCCAGGCGTTTATGCTCTCAAGGAGAGCTGCTAAGCTGGCCTCAAAGATGTTTCTAGGTCGTGGGACAACTAAGTCCCAAACGACCTACACTAGCTGGTGAATTGACTTGAATACTGAAGGGTAAAGTGCAAAACTTTTAACCACATCAGCACACTCCTCAATATAAGAGGAGACTCGTTGGCATGAAGGTATTACCGGATTATCTTTCTTCATTCATATTTCGGGTCTCCAGTCCGCCCTTGCAGCATGTTA